>SNQJ01S0010505.1:81783-113011 GCA_010110895.2 Picea sitchensis
TACTGCTACTGGCCTAAAATGAATGAAAGTGTTTCAAGATATGTTCGAGGATGTTCGTTGTGTGCCACAAGTAAACCTAGAAATCGAAAGTTGGGTTTGTATACTCCACTTCCAGTTCCTTCTCGACCTTGGGAAAGTATTTCTATGGATTTTGTAGGTGGTTTACCTATGTCGAGATGAAATCATGATTATCTTTATGTTGTGGTTGATCAATTTAGAAAAATGTGTATTTTGATGCCTTGTACTAAGCATGTTGCAGCTGAACAAATGGCACAAATGTTCTTTCAAAATGTTTGGGTGCATTTTGGTTTTCCTAAGTCCATTATTTCTGATCGGGATTCTCGATTTGTTGGAAGTTTTTAGTCGATTTTATGGGCACTCATGGACACCAAACTTAAAAAGAGCACATCTTTTCATCTGCAAATAGATGGTCACACATAGGTGGTAAATTGAACAATGGTGCATCTTCTTCATGCTTATTGAAGAAAGCATCCTAAACTTTGGGATGAGCATTTACACTACAGTCAGCATGCTTACAATCGAGCTAAGCACTCTTTGACTCAAACGTTGCCATTTGAAGCATGTTTTGTCTATTTGCCCAAATCTCCTTTAGATTTTATCTTTGGGAAGGATATTGCTATCGATGGTCAATATGACATTGATAGGGAAGAAAATTTCATTGAGCAAATTCAGTCGATACATCAAGTGGGGCAAGAGTAGGTGGAAAAGAGTCAAGTCAAGTACAAGACGAGACATGACAAGCATCGTGTTGATCGCAGTTTCCAAGTTGGAGATGAATTTTGGCTTTACATCAGTAAGGAGAGGCTTAAAGGAGAAGGTAAAAAATTGAAACTGATTTGATATGGTCCTTTCAAGATTATCGACAAGATTGGTAACAATGCCTTTCATTTAGATTTGCCTCCTTATATGAAAATGTATGCAGTTGTTAATGTTGAGAATTTGAAATTGTATGAGCCTCCATTGATTGATGATTATGGAGAGCATGTTCAGATTCCTTCTATAGATGATTTTTCCCCATAATATCTTACAGAACTGCATGAAGACAC
This sequence comes from Picea sitchensis, assembly GCA_010110895.2. NCBI lineage: Eukaryota > Viridiplantae > Streptophyta > Pinopsida > Pinales > Pinaceae > Picea > Picea sitchensis. The sequence continues at coordinate 82,851 of SNQJ01S0010505.1, forward strand.
AATCCTTGACAGGAGAATGCGAACTTCAAAATGAGGAAATGTGGAGTATCTTCGAGTTGGTCTTAAAGGTACCAATCCAAGTAAAGCCAAGTGGATTGAGGGTGGAAGGGTGAGGGAACTATACCCTCATCTTCACATAGACTGAATATATTCTTTTGGAGGTCCAAAAGATTCCCAATGGGGAGGTGTGATCAGGAGATCAAATTTTGCTCAAAAATTCAAAGTGCTCAGAATCACTTTGAATCGGGAGTGAGAGATATCGCGATCTGTTCGGATCGTCAAACAAGCAAAAAACAAAAGGACGCTCACTGTGCAGTCCGTACAGGCTAACGTGGCAGGGCCATACAATGATGTGGCAGATACCGTATGACCGTATGTTGATGTGGCATGTGATGATGTGGCAGTTTTTGATTGGCAGATGTGGTCGAATTGTGGTGTAACACGTAACATCATTTTTGGTTAATGGTATGGTGCCACGTGGCCCAGTCATGGGCTGCCACATGGCACCCCGTTATTGGCTATTGGTTGTTGTTTAAAATTGTATGGGGTCCATGGGGGTCGAACCCCAGACCTCCCCTTTGGGCTCCGCGCTTTGGTAGAGTGTGGGCTACCACTAGCCCACACGGTATTACTTATAAACTATATGTTTTATAAAATATTTGAATTCGATTTATGTTATGGTCGGCGCGGGGGTCCGGGCTGGGGCTTAGCCCCAGCCCCTAGTCGCACTCACATTACATACGACCATACCCTCTGTTATATGTATGACCACATGTGACCACAACAGAGTGCATGAAAGTTTAAAACGGTTGAGTTTCTTTTGCTAGCCCGAGGTCATATCGTGGACCCATGTGCTCGAGAGCTAGGCGATTAGGGGTTGGCGCGCCCATAACCGTCCTACAGTTTGCATCATTGGTGCGATTGCATTCGGTGCTAGGTTTTTACGCTTTAAATAGCGTGTGTGCTAGGTTGCATGAAGAAGGGTTCATTTTGTAGACGCAGAGACAACAAGCTTGAAGGGGAGACTTCAAAGAAGACTAACTTCTTCGTTTTTTTGCCAAACGAGGTGCTGAAAAAGCCCAGCTAGGGGTTTTTGGATTCTTTGAAGCCATTGGAGCAGTCTGTTGGTCAATTTGAGCATTGTAAAGAACATTTTTTAGCACTTTGAGCAATTGATAATAATGATCCATTGGAAGCTGGACCAGGAGATGTAGCCCAAGAGAGGGGTAAACTCCTTTATCATTTGCTATGTTTATGTGCTTATGTTCATTGATTATGCTGCTATTTATTTGTGTCTTAAATGAGTAAATCCTATTAAATGATGTGTTGCAAAGTTGATCCATTTTCTTTTAACACATAAACTTTACTTTCAAATATTTTCAAGATTTCAAGTCTTCTTCATTTTTAGATCAGTCATCAAAGGATCATTGGTGATAGCAAAAGGAGAGAAGGTAGGTACATTGTATTTATGTATTGGTAATACTAAGTCTTCTATCTCTTTAGCTTCTACACGAGTGGATACAAAACTATGGCATCATAGGCTGGGACACATGAGTGAGAAGGTAATGCAGATACTTCACAAAATAAATTTGTTTCCATATCTTAAACAAATTGATTTGGACTTCTGTGAACATTGTGTTTATGGAAAACATAAGAGAGTTAATTTCTCAGAGTCCGAAAAGAAAAGAAGAATGAAAGGTTAGAGCTTGTGCATACATATGTATGGGGACCAACTAATGTATCATATCTTGGTGGATCTCATTATTATGTTACTTTTATTGATGATGCAACTAGAAAAACTTGGTTTTATTGCATTCGACAAAAATCTAATGTTTTTGATACTTTTAAGAAATGGAAAGCTTTGGTTGAGAATGAGATAGGAAAATTTTTGAAGTGTCTCAAATCAGATAATGGAGGTGAATATTGTAGCAAGGAGTTTGATGATTATTTTTCATACCATGGGATTTGTAAAGAGAAGACAGTTCCAAGAACACCACAAGAAAATGGTGTGTCAGAAAGGATGAACATGACAATCATGGACCATGCAAGGAGTATGAGATTGCATGTTGGTTTGCCCTTACAGTTCTGGGCAGATGTTGTAGATACTTTTTTTTACTTAATAAGCAAAGGAACTTCAAGCTCTTTGGATAGTAGAATTATAGAGGAGGAATGGACAGGAAAAAAGGTAAACTATTCTTTTTTGAAAACTTTCGATTGTGAAGCATTTGTCCTTATTGATAAAGAAAATAGAACAAAGCTTGAGGCAAAATCCAAGAAGTGTACCTTTATTGGATACAATGTTAATGATTTTGGTTATCTCTTATGAGATTATGAAAATAACAAAATCATTAGGAGTAGAGATGTCATATTCAATGAGAAGGTCATGTACAAAGATCAGTTTTAAGGAAAGAAACAGGAAAAATAAAAACAAAAATACACAGTGCTTGATGAGATCAGTTAAAAAGAAATTCCAAAGGAACCATAAAATCAAAATGTACAACAACAGGAGCAGCGGGTACCTCAAACACCTTCAATTTTTGTTAGAAAATATACCAGGTTAAGTATACCCCCTGAATGATACTATCCTTCATTGTATTATTTATTGTTGACCGATTCTGGTTAACTAGAATGTTATGAAGAGACAATGTAGGTAGACACCAAAAAGAAGTGGGAGAAAGGCATGAAAGAGGAAATGGATTCCTTGGTAAATAACCATACTTGGGACTTGGTTCAGTTGCCTACAAAAAAAAGAGCATTGCAGAATAAATGGGTTTACAAGTTGAAGGAAGAAGATGGAGGAATAAAGAAGTACAAGTCTAGACTTGTTGTAAAGGGGTTTGCACAAAAGAAAGGTATAGATTTTGTTGAAATATTTTCTCCTGTTGTCTAAATGACTTCAATTAGGACTATTTTAATTCTTGTGGCAGTAGAAGATTTGCATCTTGAACAATTAGATGTTAAAACAACTTTTCTCCATGAGGATTTGGAGGAAGATATTTATATGCAGCAGCCACAGGGGTATGAGGTCAAAGGGAAGGAGAATTTGGCATGTAGGTTGAAGAAGCACTTGTATGGCCTAAAGCAAGCTCCAAGGAAATGGTATTTGAAGTTTGACAAGTTTATGATAGAACAGGGTTATAGTAGATGTCATTCTGATCATTGTGTTTATTTCAAAAAGCTAGAAAATGGAAGCTATATTATCTTTCTATTGTATGTAGATGACATGCTTGTTGCAGGGTCTAATATGTAGGATATAAATGTGCTCAAGGAAAAATTAGCTAATTCATTTTCGATGAAGGATTTGGGTGCTGGAAAGAAAATCCTTAGTATGAGAATAACCAGAGACAGGAAAAATTGCAAATTGACATTTCCTTAGGGTGAGTACATAGAGAAGGTGTTGGAGAGGTTTAGAATGCAGAATGAAAAACCAGTTAGTATGCCTTTAGCCATCCATTTCAAATTAACTAAGAAAATGTGTCCCAAGACACATGAGGAGGTATAATACATGTCCAAGGTCCCTTATTCATCAACAGTTGGCATATTGATGTATGCAATGGTTTGCACATGACCAGATATTGCACATGCAGTGAGAGTTGTGAGCAGGTATATGAACAATCCAGGTAAATAACATTGGGAGGCAGTAAAATGGATTCTCAGGTATTTGAGAGGTACTAATACTCATGCATTATGTTTTGGAGGATCAAACACTTTTCTATAGGGATATGTTGATTCATATATGGAAAGTGATAAGGACAGCAGGAGGAGCACCACAGGGCATGTTTTTACTATAGGTGGAACAACAATAAGTTGTATTTCAAAAGTGAAAAAGGTTGTTTCGCTTTCAACAACAGAGGCAAAGTATGTTATTTTTACAGAGGCTAGTAAAGAGATGATTTGGTTACAGAGGTTTATGAAGGAATTAGGAAAGAATCAAGAGAATAATAGGTTGTACTATGACAATGAGAGTGCCATTCATCTTGCAAAGAACTCAACCTTCCATTCAATTACTAAGAATATGTAGTTGAGGTACCATTTCATATGATCCATCTTGGAAGATGGACATTTGAAGTTGGAAAAGATACACACTAGCCAAAATCTTGTAGACATGTTAACAAAGGGAGTAAGCAGGGAGAAACTAAGTTCTTGCTCAGATTCAGTTGGTCTTCAATAATGAAGATGAAGATGATAAATTTTCTAGGTCTAAGAAGGTTCGGAGTCCAACATATACAACAGTGGTGGAGTTGTTGGGATTAGTCTCCAAGTGGGAGATTGTTGGTTGTGGAGCTTGATTATCTTCCTGATTCAGAGGTATTTTGTTTTTAGTCATGTTTATACCCCATGAAGTATTTACACCCTAGAATTGTGTACACTCTTCCACGTGGGGGAGTGTAGAGGGGGTTTACCCCTCTACGAGGTTCGAGGGGGCTATCCCCCCAACTGGGGGGTCTGGGGCAAGTCGGCCCCCGACGAGGGTTTGGGAGCGAAGCCCCGAAAGGAAAATTTTCCTTGTAAATGTATATTTTAATTTCATTGTAAATCTGGACCGTTCATTATAAGGTCGCATATCTAACAGTAGAAATTATGTTAGGGTTTTTTTCCCTAGAAGGAAACCCTTTGTTATGAGGGAAATGTATTGCGGCTATGCATTATGGTGAATATTGTATTCTGAGATAGGATATTGTAAGAGAATGAAGAGGAATTTACAACGGGCTTGTTGTAGGTTATATCCCTTCATTTGCTAGATAATAATAAAGGAAGGACCTGACAATTTCTCTGGTGGACGTAGCCCACACTGGGTGAACCACGTATATTTGTGTCTCTATTGTATTGTGTATCTTCTGTGTTTTGTTTCTGCATTTGTTTTATTTTATTACTCCACTGTCCTATTTTTATAAAAGAAAGAAATTTTGTAACACCTCACCTATATAATCCATATAAATCCTAATGATTATAATCATTATACCTCCTAATATCATATCATAGTCAAACTGCTAACATTTATAAGATCCATAATACTCAATCCCTAACTATTGATATTATGGTAGTTGCAGGAGGTATTAAACTCACCCTTAACTACTACTACCTTAAAACCCTAATATCTTTACTACCCCTAACCTGTCTATCCATTAGTTGTTGTAACCCCTAACCTATATAATCCCTATAACTCCTAACATTTATAACCTTTAAATACCTCCTAATACTATGGCCCCTATAATGTTGAACACCTAACATCTATAAGACTTATAATAATTCATCCCTAACTAATCTAACTCATAACATATCTAACCTATAACTCCTAAATATAATTGCTTATACTTATAATCATTAACCTCTAACACTTATTTCCCCTAACTCTTAATACCTAGTTTCTATGATCCTAAAAAATATTCACCACTTGGCTTAGTTGGTTACTGCACCACCATTAAGGTTTTTCTTTAACTTTCAAAGTTACATGTTTAATATAACCCTTATTACTTGGCCCATAATATTTTATACCTAATTCCTAAATCTTATAATTAATATATCCCTTAACACTTAACCATTTTATACCTTAACCCTTACTACCTCTATCTATAACCCTCTACATCTATACCTTGTAACGTTTAATTGATGATGGAAGAAAGTGGGTGTGTCACTCAAATTTGAGTCCAGAAACCCTCCCATATAGTTACGGCATGCCAATAGTCTATCCATGACAAATTTCAGTGCATACAGAAACTGTTTGAAAAAAATTGAATGTTGGCCCCATTCGTAGGTCACTGTTGTTGGTGTCTAGTCCTTGTACAATTTTTGTTCCTCGTTCCTTGTTCCTTGTTCCTCGTTACTTATTCCTCATTCCTCATTCCTTGACCATGTTTTAGTCCCCAATATCCATTATGTTTGTACAAAACATACTAATGGCATAAAATGTCCCACACAAAGACCAAATTAATATCCGCTACATAAGTCTTTTGTCTTTTTTCAACGACTATGTAATGAACCTCAATTCTAAGAAGATTCAAATAGGACCTAAGAACCTTAAGTTATTTCCTTAACCATGGGTGACATAACATTATCATTCAATAGTAAAATTGTTACATTTCATTGTAAGGCATCATGTGTACTGAGGGCTTGAGCCACCATATCCATAAAGGAAACATACCAAGAATATTTGTCTTATGAAAAAGATATGGTACTATCCATTTTGAGGTTTGGAATAGATATTGTTCTTATAGACTACACTACATTTCACCATAATATAATCCCTACACTCCTTGCAAACCATGTAACACCATTCAAATTAGACAGAATATTCTTGTGACGAATTAGCTATACTATCAATGAACTTTTTTCGTCAACAGTATAGCAAATTGGTCGCAATATTATTTACATTTGTCTCTCTTGCGACGATATCAAATGATGCTTGGATTCATTTCATATTTGGTTTATCAACTTGAAATATCAATTCTATACTTTGCAAGCTAGCTAGACCTTCAATCAAATACAAATATGAAACTTGGAATCATTAACATATCTACTAGAACATATGAAAAATAGAGTTTATGGTTTCCATGATGAATTGATGATGGAATAAAGTGGGCGTGTCAGTCAAATTTGAGTCCAGAAACCCTCCCATATCATTACAGCATGTGAATAGTCTATCCAAGCCAAATTTCAATGCATACAGATACAATTTGAAAACATTTCAACATTGGCCCCATTCACATGTCACGGTTGCCCGCCTCTAGTATCTTGATGGTGTTGATTAAGAAATAAACGAAATAGAGGGATTTTTCATCAAAAATATGATGCATGTACATTTTATATACATTAATGTAGAACCTGAAAGAAAAATGAAGAAAGAATGACGAAAGCCTAAAACTTGCATCAACCAATTGGGATACTTTGAAAGAAAATTAGGGTTTATCGTTTACATGATGAATTGATGATGGAATAAAGTGTGTGTGTCACTAAAATTTGAGTCCATAAACCCTCTCATGTCGTTAATTCATGCCAATAGTCTATCCATGACAAATTTTAGTGCATACAGAAATTGTTTGAAAAAATTTCAACCTTGGCCCGATTCACAGGTCACTATTGTCGGTGTCTAGTCCTAGTACAATTTTCGTTCCTCGTTCCTTGTTCCTCATTACTCATTACTCTTTCCTTGACCATGGTTTAGTCACCAATATCCATTATTTTTTTACAAAACATACTAATGGCATAAAATTTCCCACACAAAGACCAAATTAATATCCGCTACATAAGTCTTTTGTCTTTTTTCAACGACTATGTAATGAATCTCAATTCTAAGAAGATTCAAGTAGGACCTAAGAAACTTAATTTATTTCCTTAAACATGGGTGACATAACACTATCATTCAATAGTAAAATTTTTACATTTCATTGTAAGGCATCATGTGTACTGAGGGCTTGAGCCACCATATCCACAAAGGAAACATACCAAGAATATTTGTGTTATGAACAAGATATGGTACTATCCATTTTCAGGTTTGAAATAGAGATTGTTCTTATAGAATACACTACATTGCACCATAATATAATCCCTACACTCCTTTCAAAACATGTAACACCATTCAAATTAGACACAATATTCTTGTGGCGAATTAGCTATACTATCGGCGAACATTTTTCGTCGATAGTATAGCGAATTCATCGCAAGATTAATTACATTTGTCTCTCTTGCGACGATATCAAATGATGCTTGGATTCATTTAATATTTGGTTTATCAACTTGAAATCTCAATTTTATACTTTGCAAGCTAGCTGGACCTTTAGTCAAATACAAATATGAAACTTGGAATCATTAACATATCTACTAGAACATATGAAAAATAGGGTTTATGGTTTCCATGATGAATTGATGATGGAAGAAAGTGTGTGTGTCAGTAAAATTTGAGTCCAGAAACCCTCCCATATCATCAAGGCATGCAAATAGTCTATCCAGGTCAAATTTCAATGCATACAGATATAGTTTGAAAACATTTCAACATTGGCCCCATTCACATGTCATTGTTGCCCGCCTCTAGTATCTTGATGGTGTTGATTAAGAAATCAATGAATTAGAGATATTTTTCATCACAACTATGATGAATATACATTTTATATACATCAATGTAGAACCTGAAAGAAAAATGAAGAAGGACGAAATACTAAAACTTGCGTCAACCAAATTGGGTACTTTGAAAGAAAATTAGGGTTCATGTTTTACATGATGAATTGATGATGGAATAAAGTGGGTGTGTCACTCAAATTTGAGTCCATAAACCCTCCCTTATCGTTAAGGCATCCAAATAGTCTATCCATGACAAATTGCAGTGCATAAAAATATTGTTTGAAAAAATTTCAATGTTGGCCTCATTCGCAGGTCACTATTGTCAGTGTCTAGTCCTCATACAATTTTTGTTCCTAATTCCTTGATCCTCGTTCCTCGTTCCTTGACCATGGTGCAATCCCCAAGATCCATTATTTTTGTAAAATACATACTAATGGCATAAAATGTTCCACACAAAGACCAAATTAATATCCACTACATAAGTCTTTTGTCTTTTTTCAATGACTATGTAATGAATCTCAATTCTAAGAAGATTCAAATAGGTAACAATATTGATGAAATATTAAATGATCATGATGATATAAAAATGAAATATCTTCTCTTGGTTTCAAGAATAATTTATCCTCTACTGAACAAGGCCAACCACGTGAAGGTGGAAGATCACATGGCCCCTCCCCTCCCCCTCACATCACTCTCAATTGATCCCCAAAACCCAATCTATAAAATAAAAAATAATCGAAAGCAACTTCCTATTAGCATTCATGCATAGAAACTACAAAAACAAAAATTAATGAAGGTACATGGAATTATTTGTTTCTAAATCATATTTTTAGTCTACCACGTACATTAGTATATTGGCAACTATTTTCAGGTTTCAAATAATAATTAAACAACATGTAACCTAGGATATAAAAATGTCACATAAAACTTAAAAACATGTAATTAACCCATGAAATTAAAAGTAAATTATTTTAAGAGAATAATTCATACAAATTAAAATATTATATAGTCACGTCCCGAATCCAACCTCAACATCTGTGTAATCATCCTTATTCTCTATCTTGATCTTCTTCATCGAACTCGACATATGTATCATCATCTGGTTCTGAAATGATGTTGAAAGGATTGATGATATCATCATTGTCATCAATGTCATTTTCAAGTATATTTTCATCGACATCATCATGAAGAATTGAAATATTGTCTCATATGCCTGGATCATGATCTTCTTTGTCTTCTTCATCTGTTGACCATCCATGATCTTCCATCTCTATCTGATATGTCAAACCATCTTCTTGATCTTCAATATCATCTTCTTCCTATAAATGAGTATACTTAATTGGCCTTCCTCTTGGATCATATATAACAACAAATGACCAATCCCTTTCACCTAGAACATTTGAGTAAAATACTTTTCAAATTGACTTGGAAAAACATAACGATCATGTCCTCTTTCAAACATCGTTGTTTTAATCATTGGAAATCCATTGGCATGTTGAATAACAGTTCTTTCCTCATCACGTTCATGCATTCATAACCTATACCATTTGACATCAAACATAACTAATTTGAATGAATTAAAGTCACACTCAAGTATATCATTTAAATACCCATAGTATCTATTTTCAGATTCTCGGGGATGTCTGTCACTCCTAGAGGAAACATTAATGACCTGGAATACTGCAATTATCCCACTATCAGAAGTTTTCTTGGTTTCATCCAATTGTTTGATGTGAAATTTATGACCATTGCACCACATAGCATTGTGGTGTTTCAATTGCAATATGTTAGATATGTAAAAGATGCATTTTCAATTAATAAATTAACATATATTTATATAACTTCGAAAGTATCTGAAAAGTATAGTACACATGTAGTCACATTAATATAATATAAAATAACTGAATAAAATGGGTGAATTTTCTTACCTGTCCATCTTTCAAACCATATGCTAGATCAATTTCCCTCTGTGTAACATTGGCATCTCTGTTATGATGAGCTTCTCTAACCAATTCAGACAGTCGTTGCCATGATAACCTACCTCCATTATGTTGTTTACATCTTTCAATCCATACATTCATCCAATCAAGATTATTTGCAATGTATAAATGCAGTGCATCCCACTCTTGAGCAACTGAATAAAAAAACATAATTCACCAATATTAAATATTAGTTATAACATACAATATGAAGGTAGATATAAATATTTATAATTTATGAAATAAATTATACTAATATATTAATGAGTATGATCATATACACAAAAAATGAAACTTATATGTATTATTAGTATAATTTTTCACAAGTATTAATATATTACCTCTCATTTTTTTCATTCTACATTTCCCCAACATATCCTCCTGATCTTCAAATTTTTTGATGGAGTTCACATCCCAAATTCGATCCACTGCATGCATAGTTGGTGTTTCTAATTTAGGAAGATACTTACTAATATACACCATGGATTAATATACCATATATCCCTACACCATAGAACCCTCAGGACGTTCTCTTTGTCTAGCCAACACCTTCAATGATTTCAAGTGCCTCTCCACCATTCTCAAATTGGTGTATGAGATAGTGTTCTTGTGCATTGAAAAATGTAGGAGGTATATGCTTTTTCATTTCACACATTAGACGAGGAATTTCTCTCTTCCAATACTATATATCATCTTCATTGATATCTTTCAATGACAACCATCTACATGAGATCATGACACAAGAAAATAACATGTTTCAACATACCATAATATAATATATTACATTACAAGTAAAACACGTGTCATTAAGTACAACAATAATTTGAAATAACATTTTGCATATAAATTACAACTACGTCTTACCTCGTGTATTTTCCAAGATCATATATAACTTGTTTGATGTTGTTTTCAAAGTCATTTGGGAGAGATAGCGACATAACATACTATAACAACAAAATGAATTGTTATTTGTTTCGACCAAAGTAGAAAAGAAAAAATAAAAAAATAAAAAATCTATAAGGCCAATATATATAAATATGTATACCAAAATTATTACCTTAATGAAGGTATGCTAATCATGTGTTTTTACCCCACCAAATTCACCTTTCTTCGTTAAGATATTTTTTATGTTTGAAGCAAAACCTGTGGGAAATTTAATTCTTTGAATGACCTCTTTTACATCATTGCTTTGTTTCTTTTTAAATAACCATGGAAGGTTTTTCCAGTCTAGTAATCCATTTGATCTATTTGAATATCGGATCACACTTCGCATTGCATGATTGGCTTCCTGAATGTCAGTACAAATTTTGACAATTTTTTCTTTCTCCCTCCTACCATCTATGATTCGCCAGAACGTTTCAGTCACATTCTTCCCGATATGCATTGTATCAAAGAAATGAGCAATTTTTGGCTCCTCATAGTAGGGAAACCTCATGAATTGAGTGGGATAAGATTTCATTCCTCGTGCAAGACCATTATTAATACCTTCATGATGATTGCAGCCTTCATGAAGCATAAAAGAAATCACAAAAATAATTATCAAATACGGTAAAATAAATTCAATGATTAAAATAAACATTCAAAACATTACATGATCTATGATACATTATGAAATTGATTACCTTTATGATTTCTATTATATTCCAACCTTCATAGGTGAGGTGTCATTCTTCGTGGTTCTAAACCAGTCTCTTCTTTCCCATTGAAAAGATGTTTTTCAGTAGTATAATACCTATGGTTCTTAGGAAGAAGGTGCCTATACTCATCAAACACCATATTTCCTAAACTTTTTGAATGTTGATACTTCATCTTAGGGCCACAAACTGGACATGCAAATTTATCCTTTGTTTGAAGACCAACAACAAATGGATTAATGTCAATTATACGATGATATTATTTAAAAATTAAACATGTGCCATGATAACATTAAAATATTATATATTATTAAAGAGAAATATTAGAATGCTACATACAAAAAAATGTGTTAGTCTAGGGGCATCATGAATTCTCCATGAAATTATTCCATGAAATTTAAATTTCTTCTCCCCGATTGGTTTACATATGTCAAACATTGTGATGCCAACCCATAACATTAGTAGCTTGTCGATATGAGGCTTGATATATACATTCATATCTTTAACCTGGTACTTACCTAATTGATTGAAATTACACATAATTAATATAGGAATGATATCATGTAATATATATAATTAAATAAGTAAACAAAAGATATTATTGAAAAATTGAAACAAATGAAATTGTGAAATTCAAAAAATTAATGTAAACAAATACCTGGAACAATCATTGTCAACATTATGTGCTCCTTTTTTATTGACATTGAAGGAGGAATGTTGTTGTTGATAACAAAAAGAGGCCACACTGAGTAAATAGACCTAAGCTCTGTGATTGGATTAACATCGTTAGTTGCCAATGAAAGCCTAACATTACGAGGTTCATCTTTGAAATCTACCTATTTTTCCTCAATTTCCCTAAATAAAGAACCATTGGTAGGCATTCGAATAAAACCATCTCCACTTTTGTTACGTGCATGGTAATCCATAAATTGTGCTATGTTTTCACACCTGAACAATCATTGCAAACATGTAATTATGGGAATATGACGAAGAACCTTTCGAGGCACCTTTTTTGTTACTTGATCGATTTGATATATACTGATAATACATTGCCGACATTTTGTTTATGAAGCATGTTGTCCATAATATATAATATGGTCATTAGGAAATTCATCTATAGTTTGATAATCCATTCCAATGTCTTTCATAATGGCATGCAAACCTCAATATGTGTGAGGTAAAATATTTGAAGATGGTAACAAAAAATCACCTAACAATCTACAACATAACAAATAACTAGTTAATGTAAGAATATTAATCGTAAAAATTGCATTCTTATTTAACACATTAATTAACACTAAAAACAAATAGAAAAAAATCAACATTTATGTATAATATGAGATGAAACATATTACATACCTTAGTATTTGTGTCATACAAGTGCTCAACAAATTATTCATAACCTTTAAGTTCACTAGCAACAATATAATGGAGAGAATATTTTCTCTTGATCCTTCATAAAGTCGTTTATTTTCCTTTTCTAATAGATCTTCATCATAAATGCCAACATTTACCCCATCCTCATCCAACTGTGAAAACAAATATTGGATCATTTGATTTGTCCCATCATCTTCTTCCATGAGATCCTCATTTTCTTGGTCATGATGATGTTCCTCAGCTTGTACAACATCATTTCTACTAATACTTGGTGCAATATTCTGGGGAAAGTTAGAGGGCAACTCTAACTTTATAATTACACACAATCATGAAAAATTTGTGTATACTATAACAAACATTCAAACAATATATATACATATATATATATAATTTAATATAAAATTGAAAAAATAAAAAAAGATAATGAATATATAGCTAATTACCATGGGACAATATTCATTCGATCTCCCATCAATGTACCCATATTTCCTACAATGTTTTGTAGTTGTTGCTATTAAAATTCTTACGGGACGTATGAGGCAACATCTTTTACAAGGGAAATAACATCTAACATCACCCTTTTCACCCACTTTACATTTTTCCCCACCTCTAACAACATTCTGCAACATTCTTTCGCACAAAAATACCCTTTCGAAACTGTCGTTATTATAGAAAGATTGTCGCAGCATCTTTAAATTGTCAAATATTTATAGTCCAATTTTAGGTCACAATCATCGCAATTGCGATGACTGTGACCTAAAATATTTATTTTTTTTTACCTATTTATTTTTCATTTTTAACGGCCAATTTTAACGTTAGATCAATCGTATCTCTTGCGATGAATGTTGACCATATTAATTTAAACAAACTACATGCATCTCTCTTGCGACGAACATTGACCATATTAATTTAGTCAAAGTACATGTGTCGAGATAATGACGAATACAGGGTGGATTTAGAAAAATTGAATTTTTTCTCATGCATGTTGCCATGAAAGAGTACTTTCGTCACAAGTGGTTGTCGTAAATTTATCAATATGTAGTAGTGAATCCACAAAACAACGTGGTCTCTTGTTCCTCTCAACTCACTGACCCAAAGAATGAATGATTCATTTATCATGGATAATCCATGGAATGTACCTTTTCATTTGTCTGGATAAACCCAAGGAATGCACCATTGTTTAATTAGGATCCCCAACAAAGTTGTCTAGGACTCTGAGATGTGGTTCTGGAATTCTAGTTGCTCAAAATGGAGTCTTGCATTGTGTTTTCTTCAAAATTGTCAAAAATTTGTAGTTATTCTTCCAACATGTTTTCTTCATGCTCCCATGTAAGATCCTTAGGAACATAGCATGTAATATTCCAAATATAAAATAGTATGTAGAACATAAATAATTGTCTAGAAATGGCAAATAAACAATGATATAACCAAACAAATACCACAATAATACTAGAATAATACTCGAATAACACTAGAAAGAGAATTTTGATTACTGAGAGAAATGTTCACTTGCCTCTTTGAGGGGGAAACCTCCAATAGAGCAGATCTCTATTACAATAATATCCAAGAAAAAATTATGATACCCTCTACTCCTATTTATATTAAATATGTCTATCGAAAAGACCAATCTAGAGGAAGATCCTTCTAGAAGTGGAAGTTTCTATTAGGTCTTCTTACATTTCACTTATTCTTCCTTATTTCTAGGCATTATTAATATTGACTGTTATTACATGGAAATATATTATTCTACCTATGTGAGGGGTTAAGTTGCTAACATGTCCTCCCCCTTAAAAGCAACCTTGTCCTCAAGGCTTGAGATGAGGAAATTCTTGCAAAATGGTAGTTAGTTCCCAAGTGTCATCTGCTGGAGTTGTATCTTTCCACTCGACTAACACTTCCTGGATGGTTTTTTGACACAAACGACGCTCACACTGGTCCAAAATATCTTGTGGTTGTATCCAAATGGAGCCTTCTATTCCCAACTCGGGAAGGATGGTTTGAGTTTGGAACTTAGTTCCAGTAACCTTCTTTATGAAGGAAACATGAAAAACAAGATGGAGCTTAGAATGACTGATAAAATATAACTGATAGGCCACCTATCCCACATGATTGAGAATGGTAGAAGGACCATAAAATTTGGTCACCGGTTTCTGGCAATGGTCATCCTTGAGGGAATTTTTCTTATAAGGTTGCAGCCAAAGAAACACCTGATATCCTTCTACAAATTGATATTCAGAGGGACCTTGATATGCCTATTGCTTCATGTGATTCTGGGCCATTACCAAATTCTCTTTGAGGGTATGAAGAATAACCTCTCAAACTGTAAGAGTTTGGTCAACCACCTGGACCTTCGAGACACCTAGAAAGTATGAGAGAACTGAAGGTGGATTTTGTCCTTATATTGTTTCAAAAGGAGTCATGAGGGTAGCTGTATGGTAATAAGTGTTCTACCACCATTCAACTAGTGGTAACCATTGAGCCTACTAATACAGGTGGATCCCTACCGATTTTTGTTCCAATGAAAAACACCTCAAATATGTTTCTAAACACTTGTTGAGAACTTCATTTTGACCATCAGTCTAGGGATGATAAGTTGTTCTGATATGAAATTGGG
This sequence comes from Picea sitchensis, assembly GCA_010110895.2. Classification (NCBI taxonomy): domain Eukaryota; kingdom Viridiplantae; phylum Streptophyta; class Pinopsida; order Pinales; family Pinaceae; genus Picea; species Picea sitchensis. The sequence goes on from SNQJ01S0010505.1 coordinate 98,510, forward strand.
TACCTTGTATCTTGAACATCTCTTGCCAAAAATTGCTTGTGAAAGTTGGGTCATGATGAAAAACAATAGAATGAGGCATGCCATGAAGCTTGAAGACCTGATCCATGAAAAGTTGAGCCACAGTGGAGGCTATAATTAGGTGTTGAAGAGCACAGAAATGAGCATACTTGGAAATACGATAAACTACCATCATGATGACTTATTTATTTCTCGATTTAGGTAAGCCTACAATAAAATCTATAGAGATGTCCCTCCAAATAGTAGGTGGAATCAGAAGCGGTTGTAGTGTGCCAAGAACTTTGACTGTTTTCCCTTGTTGCGTTGAAAAATGTGACATTCTGTCAAAAAATTGCAAACGTCTTGTTTCATACCATCCCATAATAAATAACGTTTGATGTGGTCATAGGTTTTGGTAAACCTTGAGTGCCTAACTGTGGGTGTAGCATGAAGCTCACAAAGTACCATGCATTTAAGTTTTGATTGTTTACTTAAATACAAACAACCTTTGTATCAAAGCTCATCATTGTGCCAAGAGTAACTTGGGGAAACTAGAGAATTGACCTGTAATTGTTGTATTAGATGCAAAATTTCAGGATCATACATAGCCATTCCCAGCGAATAGCTTGGAGCCACTCTGGTACAATGAAGGAGAGAGAAAAAATGGACCCTTCATCTTTGTATTTTATGGAAAGTCCATCAACAACCAAATTTTCTTTTCTTTTCTTATAACTGATCTCATAATCATGTCCAAAGATCTTAGTCACCCATTTTTGTTGCTCTGGGGAGGAAAGGCATTGTTCCATAAAATACTTGAGGCTTTGATATTCTATATTAATTTGGAATCATTTCCCCAATATATAAGAGCACCAAAGATACACAACATGTATAATAGATAACATTTCTTTTTCATGGATTGATTTTCCCAAATTTTTCTCTGACATTTGTTTGTTGGTAAAGGCTAAAGGATGACCCTCTTGCATAAGGATTGCTCCAATTCCTTTCTAGGAAGCATCACATTCCAGGACAAAGTTATTTTTGAAATCAAGAAGGACCAGGACTGGAGTGGTGAACATGGTCATATTCAAGGTTTCAAAGGCCTGAGCAACTGCGAGATTCCAAGTGAAAGAATTATTTTTAACGAGAGAAGTGAGAAGTTCCACTATCTTTCCATAATTCTTAAAAAACTTGTGATAATAACCTGTTAAACCCAAAAATCCACGCAATATTTTGAGAGTCTTTGGGTGGGGCCAATCTTGCATAGCTTCAATCTTTTTAAGATCCACCATTACATTGGCCTTGCCAACAAGATGACCCAAGTAATCGACTTCCAAGGTGCCAAAAGAACATTTAGATTGTTTGAGGAAAATTTGGTGTTGAGAGATTAGATGGAGAACTTGATCCACATCAGCAAGATGGGTTGTCCAGGTTTTAATATAGATGAGGATATCATCAAATGAAACTAAGAGAAAATGACCAAGAAAAGGACAAAAGACATGATTCATGAGGCTTTGGAAAGTGGGGGGACCATTATACAAGACAAAGGGCATGACCAAAAACTCATAGTGGCCCTCATGAGTTCGAAATGTAGTCTTAGGAATATCTTCCTCGTTCATACGTATCTAGTGGTAGCCGGAATGAAGATCAATTTTAGTAAAGAACTAGGCACCACTCAATTAATCCAAGAGGTCATCAATGATAGGAATGGGAAATTTGTCTTTAATGGTGAGTTTGTTTAGGGCACATAATTCAGGACACATGTGCCACAAACCTTATTTATTAAGGACCATGACCACAAGAGAAGAGAAGGGGCTCGTACTAGGGCGAATAACACTTGCGTTGAGCAATTTTATCAAAGGGATGACGATAGGGACTGATATTGGGAAGAAGTTTGTCGGGGACAAGGGGAATGGAATGATCATGAACACCACGGCAAGGATGGAGTCCTTGGGGAGTGGAAAAAACCACTTGATGTTTATAGAGGATGGATTGGAGTTCCTACGACACAGAGGGTGTTTCAGTGGATTGAATGGCATGGATGTGTGAAATAATGCCAAAATGACCTTTTTTGAGAATATTTTCCATGCGATGGGAATTGATGATCTATGGGGAAATGGTGGTGTTGCCTTGGAACTTATATTGTTGACCCTTTTGTTCGAATTGCATGGTTAATTCCTTAAAATCCATGAGAATGGGACCCAAAGTCCTTAGCCATTTTTCACCCAACATAATGTCACAACCACCCATGTCGATAGAAAACATATGAGATTTCATGTGGTACTGACCAATTTGGAGACACACATTTTCACAAGTCCCTCCACATTTCATGGAACCACCATTGGCAATCATGATTTGAAAATTATTGATGACACAAATATAGCAATTAGTTTCTTGGGCAATGCGTTGATGAATAAAATTATGGTTTCTTCCACTATCAACAAGAATGATGACCATCCTATGCTTAATGCAACCAATTAGCTTAAGAGTTTGGGGAGCAGAGAATATAGTGAGAGAATTTAGGGAAATGACTGGTTTGACTTCGAGAGGATCACAGGGAGGGGTCATGTTAGTGGGTTTAGGTGACACAGCCACAAAGGGAGCCTCAAAATCATCTTTTGAAACATCCTCTGAGATGTCCATAAAAAGATTTTGTTCCTTACACTTGTGCCCAGGAAAATATTTGTCATCACAATTATAACAAAGGAACTTGAGTTGGCGTTCAACCATTTCTTCCCTGGTCAATTTTTGTATCTTTAGTGGAGTAGAAGGAGGAGTGGGAGTGATTGGTTTAGTGAAAGGAATAAAGTAGGGTTTTCATTTTTGAGAAGATACAACTTGTTGTGCTTCCTTAGCTATTTTAGTAGCATCCACCCAACTCTGAGGCAGAGCCATGAGGACATGGGCATGAATCTCATCCTTGAGGTCACTGATAAAACATTCTCAGAAAAAATAATTGGACATGCCCGTTGTACAGAAAGCTAATCACTCAAAAGAGGCTATAAAGTCTTCCACTATGCCATATTGTTTAAACTTTTTCAAACGAACTAAATGGTTGGTGTCAGTGTCAAATATTTCATAAAGATTTTCCACAAAGTGTCTCCAAGCCACCTACCCTTGGCAGACATTTTTTCTCCATTGCCACCATTTCCAACGTTCTTGATCTAGATGGAGAACACCATACCAGAGTTTTTCCAACTCATATATAATGCCATACGAAGAGAAATAATGTTCCATTTGAGTTACCCAACCAGTGGGATCTGAGCCATCAAATTTGGTAACATCCACATGCGGAAGGTGTAGGTCACACTGAAAGTGATGGGGATGAAAATTATGGGAATGAGAGGAAGTTTCACCTTCGGTTTGAAAAGGTGGGTTATATGAGGGAAGATCTATAGGGATGTGAAGCTTAGCACAAATCATCGTAGTGAACAAGACAAACTGGGTATTGAAGGAATCAGGATGGGTAGCGAGGTCTTGTTTGAGGTCCTCCATTTTGGAATCGATGGAGGAATGCATGTTTTTATTTATGGTGGCAACATTGGCACTGAGTTGTCTCACTTCCTGTTGGTTTTCTATGAAATTAGAGTGCGAGGAATTGAAGCGAGCTTCCAAGTCTTGGATATGGGTGTGGGACATGATTAAGAGGGAACACGAAAAAGGGAGGGTGGGACCACAAAGAAAATGGGTTATGGGTAAATTATATCACAACGATCAAGGAGATGAGTGGAATCCAATGGGGTAAATCCCAAATAAGGGTGTTGGAAGGGGGTTGGGTCCACGAGAAATAAAAATGATGAAAAATGATAGATATGACTGTGATAAGGGAAAAGAGAGGAAACCAACGAGATATGTCTCAAATAATGGTGGCAATGAAATCCATAATTTGTTTTTTTAATCTTGTGGAGTTATACTCTGATCTGAAGAATATTGTAGTGATGAAATGCCCAAATGCTTAACATGAAGAAATGTGTAGTAATTTTGCAATTGTTAAGCCCTAATATTGTCTCATTACCCCTTAATTGGGGCATGTTATATTAGTAATGTTATTTTATTTATGTCGGCTTTAGGCCATTTGATGCAAGAGCATCACCAACATCAAGCGAGCATGGGACAAGCACCAATGCATTTTGGCAAATGATAAAATTGTTTGAAATATTTTTGAAGTTGGATGTGCCAAACATAAATGAAATAGTTAAGGAAGGGTGTACTTCCATATTGTAAACAGACCTTGAGCGTCCCTCTCTCGTCTGTATTAGGTGAAGCCATTTATGTTAGTTATTGTAACTAGATAGCTTTAATTTCCTAGATTTGACAGTTTCAAGAGCCGGATGGAAAACAGATATAGACACCCTCACTTGTATCATTGTAACATTAGCAAGATTAGTAGAATTATGAGCATAGATCATAGAGAATATATCAGAGAGTTGTAGTTGAAAACACCCATGTACATAGATTTGAATTAATAGAAAGAGCTTCAATTCAAATTCATGGTGTTGTATTTGTTCTCTGTGTATGCCTTATGAATGTTATGCTCATGGATGTTTACTTTCTATTATACATTTGCTTTATATGTTGTGTATATGATTTCATTATTTGTTTTTGAAGTCTAAGAGAGAATAGAGAATGAGTTTCAATTGTTTCTCTATCTGAGCAAGAATTTTCCTACAAGGAGTGCAGTGAAATTGTCCACAAGGTGTCCATCGACAAAAGTCAGAGTTCGTCTCTGAAAGCTCAGGAGGGATAACAATTGTTCTCATTCTCGCAGAAGTGCAAGTTAAGCACAGGAGCCATGCAAGGTGTGCGCAGGCCGAGTAAAGTCTCAGAGTTTGCAACCTGAGGGAAGGAGTGAAGGACTGCTGCTGCAAAGTGAGTGCGCAGAGTCTGAAATTTCAAATACTTGAAATTATTCAAGAATTGTCGTAAGGAGTGCATGCAGGAGTCTTCTTGAAGACTCGAGTCATGGAAAAAGATCAAAGGAATTTGTGCCTTAAATGTTGGAAGAAGGCACAACGACGTTGGCTTGCTGGTGGACCGGTTTCATGAAAACATACTTGCCCATTTCGCAGAAATCATTAAGGAGGCATTTGATGGTCAGAATCCTCCGTGGAGGATTCATGAAGTCTTGGAAGCCGTCAGATCTTGCAAAGGAGCAGGGGAGTTATGGCAGCATTCGTCCAATGCAAGATCAAGAAAATCGGACAGTAGGATCCGAACCAATGAGGGTCGTTAGATCACTTGCAAAATCGCATCTCGGGGTTTTGGGAGGTGAAGGGTCGAAACCTTTGTAGCAGGACTCATGAAATCGCGAAAGGAAAAGTCATGAAATAGCGAAGGAATCTGAGCCGTTTGCTAGAAGGAGGACACGTGTCGTGAGATCACCCGTATCGGGGACTCGGACATCAGAGGTCCGAAAGATAAGTTTTTCAACTTCGCGAGTGCCGAAGCTGCAAAGTTAACCAGGACTGTCCATCTAAGAGTGGACAGGTAGCGTGCTCGCCAACACGGAAGTCAGATTTTGTTGACCATTTCAGGGTTTCATGAGTTGGAGAGTCGGAAGTTCAACATCAGGACTCACAAAGTCGCGAGGTTCGAAACTCCGAAAAAGGTGGGAAGTTCTGTGTGGGACCCGCATAGAGGACATGTCAAATTTTTTTGTTTCGGCATATTGGAGGGTAAGAGGTTGAGACTCTTTTCCAAAAGTCATGAGAAGCGAAGTCGCGAAGTAATCTAAGTCGTCCATCGGAGGAGGACAGTTGTCTGAGATCAGAGGATCTCGTGAATTCGGAGGTTCGCAGGTTGAAATCCCAAGAGTCAGGTACTTCAAGTCCTGAAGTTGCGAAGTAATCTAATCCATCCATCGAAGAAGGACAAGTGGCAGAGATCTAGGGATCTCGCGAACTTGAAGGTTCTCAGGGTGAGAGTCCAAGGATTGAGCACTCCAAGTTGCGAGAAGCGAAGTTGCGAGAAGTGTGGATAGTCGTCGAATCCAGGTCACGGGAGGACCGTTGGATCAGGAACCCCATCACATTTCATGTCTTAGGGGTTCGTAGGTCGAAGGGAGTTACTTTCGATTGCGAAGGTCGCGAAGTGCTGAGAGCCGAGGTATGGAAGGGATGCATGGCAGAACCATATGGTGGGCCAGGGAAATAATCAGCCGAACACACATAATGCATTTGGAGGAGTCAACACCCCATTGACCTCTCGTGTCTCAGGGACTCAGGAGATAAGGGAATGAAAGTTTGAGCCTCCAACTCGCGAATTTGCGAGTAGCGAGAACGAGAGGAGAAAAGTCAAATATCGCCTCTCGGGGGTTCGGGAAGGAAAGGTGCCAAGGTTGGACCTTTGAACTGGAGAAGGCGCGAGAGGCAAAAGGTGATAGTTCTTAGCCCAATCGATGGTCGCACAAGGAGGGAACTGAAAGGAGAAAGGGCTAAACCTATTTCACGATCTCGGGTATCGCGGATTTGGAGAGGAAGAGTCGGGAGCCACGACTCGCGAACTCGCAAGATTGCGAGTTGCCGAAAAGGACCTGTGGATCGATAATTTTGCAGATTATAGTGGGAATCAAAAGAGTCGATCTGAATCAAGGTCATATAGAATGATCATGTGAGCGGACATCACCCGAGGGCCGATAGGTCTGCATCAATTGGTATCACAGAACAGAAAGATTTATTTTCTTTCTGTAGCAGGGAAAAGAAAGATTCACCGTGCCACTGAGAAGAAGGGACAGACAAACACCCAATCCACTAGAGGATAAGGAAATGTCAAGAATAAGGGGTAGGCAGATGCCGGATCCATCCATGGAGAGAGAGATGCGTGACCTATGCACCAGACTTGAGGACATGGAGACAACACAAAGGCGCACAGTCGGGGCTGAGGATCTTAGTGATTCTGAGAGTGAAAATGAGTTTGAACATGAAGGAGAGGAGGTCATAGCAGAATATGCAGCAAATGAACGCCTAATTAGGGTTGTTGCAAGAATGGGTGCTAAGGTGAAAATGGATATTCCAGCATATGAAGGAAATTTGGATGCCAAAGAGCTTCTAGACTGGATTAGAGCTCTGGACACATATTTTGACTATGAAGAGGTCGAGGAGGACAAAAAGGTCAAACATGTTTTCACAAGATTGAAAGGACATGCAACATTATGGTGGGATGAGCTACAAGCTGACAGACGCTGCAAGGGAAAGCAAAAAATTAAGAGTTGGGATAGGATGATCGTGAAGATGAAGGTGAAATTCATTCCTAGGGATTACCAAATTACTCTGTTTCAAAGAATGCAACACTTGAGACAAAAACTGATGACAGTGAAGGAGTACACTAAAGAATTTTACAAGTTGAACATTAGGGCAGGTCATTGCGAAAGTGATGATGAAAAAGTTGCCAGGTACATGAATGGTCTGAGATACGACATTCAGGATGAGATGATCATGATGACCATCTGAACAGTGGAAGATGCTTATCATATGGCTCTAAAAGTTGAAGAGAAGTTGAGCCAAAAACAAGGTCAAAGAGGCCGAGGCAGAAGTCAAGCCAGAGGAAAATCAGTTGCCCATGATAGAAATCAGAAACCCAAGGAAGACTGGAAGAAACCTTAGACTCAAACTAAGAGAGGTGGAAGTTCACAGAGAGGACAGCATACCGAACAGAAAGGTCAGTATGCTAATGGAATCATTTTTCCTCATACCATAGGTAGAGGAAGAGGAAGAGGTGGAGTAGTGAAATGATTCACATGTGGAAAGAATGGACACAAGTCTTATGAGTGTCCCGACAAAAAGAAAGAAGGTGGTGAAACTCACATTGCTGAAGCACAGAAATGGAATGTTGAGGCAGAGGATGCTGAAGGCGGAAGATCGTTGATGATGCGAAAGGTTCTCTTAACACCAGAGAAGGAGGTGGAGAATCCATTGCAAAGGAACAGTCTTTTTTAGACTACTTGCAAAACCAAGGACAAGGTATGAAAAGTCGTCATGGACAGTGGTAGCATAGATAATATCGTATCTACAGAGATGGTAGAAAAGATGGAGTTGGAGACCATTGAACATCCAAGTCCATATAGAGCTTCATGGCTACAAAAAGGACATCAGGTAAATGTCACTAAACAATGTCTAGTTGAATTTAAAATAGGAGGGTATAAGGATAAAATACTCTGTGATGTTATTCCCATGGATGTTTGTCATCTATTGTTGGGTAGACCGTGGCAGTATGAAAAAAATGTGATTCGTGATGGGAGGAAGAACACATACACCCTAGAGAAGAATGGGAGAACTCACATGTTGTTTCCGATTAAGGACAAAGAGGTGAAACCTGAAACGAGCAACACTATACTTCTCATGAGTGGGAAGGAACTTCTTACATAGGTTAAGAAGAAGGAGGAACCACAATTCATTGTGGTCAGGAAGCCAAATATTGTTTTAACCAACACAAGGGTAGATGATTTACCGGAAGAGGTTCAAAAACTGTTGGAAGAGTTTGTTGACATAGTAGTGGATGAACTACCTCGTTTGTTGCCACCGATCAGAAGTGTGAACCATCATATTGATATCATACCTGGAGCTAGTTTACCAAACAAAGTAGCGTACATATTGACGCCGTAGGAGAATGAAGAGGTCAAAAGACAAGTCCAGGATTTGTTGGACAAAGGTTTGGTTAGAGAAAGCTTGAGTCTGTGCATTGTTTCGACAGTGCTCAGTCCGAAGAAAGGCGGAGGCTGGAGGATGTGTACTAACTTGAGGGAAATCAACAAAATAACCATCAAGTACAGATTTCCATTGCCAAGGATGGATGATCTGATGGATTTCTTGAGTGGGGCCAAATGTTTTTCAAATATTGATTTGAAAAATGGTTATCACCAAATTCGTATGAGAGAAGGCGATGAATGGAAGACAACCTTCAAGACTAACAAAGGATTGTATGAATGGTTTTTTATGCCATTTGGCTTAATGAACACACTGAGTACTTTCATGAGGTTGATGAATGAAGTCCTAAAGGAGTTCATTGGAAAATTTGTCATTGTGTATCTTGATGACATACTGATTTTCAGTAAAACAGAGGCAGAGCATCTGGAACATTTGACTACAATGATGAAGAGGCTACAACAAGAGAAGTTGCTCATAAACATGAATAAATCCTCATTCATGAAGACAAAGCTCATTTATTTGGGTTTTGTTATTTCTGCAGATAAATTGAGGATGGATCCAGATAAAGTGGAGGTAATTAAGAATTGGCCATCACCGAAGAATATCTTTGAGGTGAGAAGTTTTCACGGATTGGCTAGTTTCTACCGGAAGTTCATCAGGAATTTCAGTGGAATTAGTGCACTTATGATGGACACAGTGAAGAAGAGACACAAGTCTTTTCACTAGACATAAGAGGCTGAGAAAAGATTCAATTTGTTGAAGAATAAAATCATGGAACAACCAATTTTGGTGTTGCTGGATTTTAAAAAGACATTTCAGGTAAAATGTGATGCAAGTGGATTTGCAATAGGGGCAGTCTTGAGCCAAGAAGACAGGCCGATAGCATACTTCAGCGAGAAGTTGAATGAAGCGAAAGTGAAATACTCCACGTATGACAAGGAATTCTATGCTATTATCGAGGCATTGAAGAAATGGAGGCATTACTTAATCCCGAAGGAGTTTGTCTTATACAGTGACAATCAAGCATTGCAATTTGTGACTCAAGAGGAGAAGTTGAATCAAAGACATGTTAAATGGGTTGAATACATGCAAAACTTTACTTTTGTAATTAAGCATATTTCTGGAACTGCTAACAAAGTTGTTGATGCTTTGAGAAGGAAATGTTTGTTGTTGCAGGAGTTCAGAGTCAAAAAACTGGGTTTTGATGATCTCAGGGATATGTACAGAGATGATCCAGATTTTAAGGAGGCGTATGAAGAAACTGAGAATCCAATTCTCAGGGACAGAGGTCAATGGATAGAATACATGAACCAAGATGGATTGTTATTCAGGGGCAATCAGTTATGTATTCCAAAATTCTCCATGAGGGGGAATTTGCTTAAGGAGAAACATAGTAGAGGATTGGCCGGACATTTCGGTCATGAAAAGACATTCACAAAGTTGAATGAATCATATTTTTGGCCAGGAATGCAAGCAGACGTCAAAATATTCACGGACAGATGTAGAATTTGTCAACATTCAAAAGGAAAGAGGCAGAACGCAAGTTTTTATCAACCATTACCCATACCTGACAGACCATGGGATGCAGTCAGCATGGACTTCATATTGGGGTTGCCAAGAACACAAAGAGGGTTTGACTCAATATTTGTGGTAGTGGATAGATTTTCCAAAATGGCACACTTCATACCGTGTCAGAAAACTAGTGACACAACTCACATTGCGAATCTGTTTTTCAAAGAAGTCATTCGACTTCACGACTTACCAAGGAGCATAGTTTCGAATCGAGACACCAAGTTCATGGGACACTTCTGGAGGATCTTATGGAAAAATCTGGGAACAAACTTGTCATTCAGTTCATCTTATCATCCTCAGATGGATGGATAGACAGAAGTTGTGAACAAAAGTTTGGGAGACTTGCTCAGGAGCTTGGTGACAAAACACCACAGTCAGTGGGATAATATTATGCCACATGTGGAATTTTCTTATAATGATTCAATCAATAGAAGCACAGGGCATAGTCCATTCCAGATTGTTTATGGGATGCAGCCAAGAGGAGTATCTGAACTAAGTGATTCAGAAGAGAATGCAACTAGAAGTGCTAGTGCAGAGGATTTCGTAGGAGCGATGAAGGAACTTCACAGCTAGGTGAAGGAGTGATTACAGAACTTGAGCCAAGAGTATAAGCGCAGAGAAGATCAACACAGGAGACAACTTCAATTTGAGTTTGGTGATTTGATTCTAGCACATCTGAGAAAGGAAAGGTTCCCAAAAGGGACATATAACAAACTGAAGATGAAGAAGATCGGACCATGTAAGGTCTTGAAGAAATTTTGGGGCAAATGCTTCTGAGATTGAATTACCCGATGGGATCGGAATTTCTCCGATATTCAATGTCTCATATTTGTACCCATACAAATCTGAGGAAGTAGGAACAAATGATGAAAAAACAGAGGTTCAATGGACTAAAAATATGTCAGTTGCACAGAAGCCACAGATGGAAAGCATACTGGACAAAAGAGTTAGAAAGAGGACTAGGAGAAAGGAATACTTCGAATACTTGGTCAAGTGGAAGGGACATCCAGTTGAAGATTCCAACTGGGAGAACGAAGCAAAGATCCAGAAGCATGGACAGACCATGTGAGAGCTCATGGACAGGAGCCCATGAAAATTTTCAAGAAAGGGAGTATGATGCAGGAGCATCGCCAGCATCAAGCGAGAGTGGGACAAGCACCAATGCATTTTGGCACATGATAAAATTGTTTGAAATCTTTTTGAATTTGGATTTCCCAAACATAAATGAAATAGTTAAGGAAGGGCGTACTTCCATATTGTAAACATACCTTGAGCATCCCACTCTCGTCTGTATTAGGTGAAGGCATTTATGTTAGTTATTGTAAGTAGATAGCTTTAATTTCCTAGATTTGACAGTTTCAGGAGCCGGAGGGAAAACAGATATAGACACCCTCATTTGTATCATTGTAACATTAGCAAGATTAGTAGAATTATGAGAATAGAGCATAGAGAAGAGAGCAGAGAGCTGTAGTTGAAAACACCCATGTACAAATATTTTCATTAATAGAAAGAGCTTCGATTCAAATTCATGGTGTCGTATTTGTTCTATGAGTATGCATTGTGAATGTAATGCTCATGGATTTTTAATTTCTGTTATACATTTGCTTTATATGTTGTGTATATGATTTCATGCTTTGTGTTTGAATTCTGAGAGAGAATAGAGAATGAGTTTCAATTGTTTCTCTATCTGAGCAAGAGTTTTCCTGCAAGGAGTGCAGCGAAATTGTCCATAAGGTGTGCGTCGACAGAAGTCAAAGTTCATATCTGAAAGCTCATGAGGGATAACAACTGTTCTCAATCTCACAGAAGTGCAAGTTGAGCACATGAGTCGTGCAGGGTGTGCGCAGGTTGAATAAAGTCTCACAGTTTGCAACCTGAGGGAAGGAGTGAAGGACTGCTGCTACAAAGTGAGTGCGCAGGGTCTAGAATTTCAAATACTTGAAAGTATTCAAGAATTGCTGCAAGGAGTGCGTGCTAGAGTCTTCTTGAAGACTCGAGTCGTGGAAAAATCTCAAAGGAATTTGTGCCTTAAACATTGGAAGAAGGCGCAGTGATGTTGGCTTTTTGTTGGACTGGTTTCATGAAAACATACTTGCCCATTTCGCAAAAATCATTAAAGAGGCATTTGATGGTCAGAATCCTCCGTGGAGGATTCACGAAGTCCCGGAAGCCGTCAGATCTCGCAAAGAAGCAGGGGAGTTACGGCAGCATTCGTCCAGTGCAAGATCAGGAAAATCAAACTGTAGGATCCAAACCAACGAGGGTTGTTGGATCACTCACGAAATATATCCTCGTGGTTTCGGGAGGTGAAGGGTTGAAACCTTTGTAGCAGGACTCGTGAAATCATGAAAGGCGAAGTCCCGAAATAGTGAAGGAATCTGACCCGTTTTCTAGAAGGATGACACGTGTCGTGAGATCACCCGTATCGGGGACTCGGACATCAGAGGTCTGAAAGAGAATTTTTTGAACTTCACGAGTGGTGAAGCTGCGAAGTTAAACAGGACCATCCATCTGAGAGTGGACAGGTGGCGTGCTCGCCAACATGGAAGTCATATTTTGTTGACCATTTCGGGGTTTCGTGAGTTGAAGAGTCGGAAGTTCAACATCAGGACTCACGAAGTCGCGAGGTCCAAAACTATGAAAAAGGTGGGAAGTTCTGTGTGGGACCTGCATGAGCATCGCCAGCATCACCATTAGTTGTAATTATACCTCCTAGTCTCCTATATATACCAAGGACACATTTTCATTTTGAATCATCTTGTACTTGAACATTTAAGTAGGGTAAAAGGAGGTTGCCCCGTCGAAGAGGATTCTTATCTGAAATTATCTCTTTTTCAAGGTTTTGAGTACTTATTCTGAGTTTTTTCTATGCTATATTGATATTTGGTGCTTAACATATGGTTTCAGAGCTCAAGGTCTTGGGGTTTCACTGCTACATCTGAGACACCTTGGAATTTTAGCTATAAGTTTTTTTCTACAGCATTCCAGAAGGAATGGATTGGAGGATATTTATTATATGGAGCAAGGTACGTTGGGTTCAAAATTCATCTCCTGAGGCCTTATACTTTTGGAGATACAGTTTGTACAAGATAGGGTTCTGGAACCATCCTGAAATGAGTCATTGTGGAATTTTCGCTATAAAACATTTTCTGTAACGTTTCAGACCCTGAACTCCGAAGGCTATTTATAGAAATTAGTAAGGTATATTTTGAAAAACATTATGCTTATGGGACATCTTAAATTTGTATATACACCCTGTGTAAGATAGGGTATCTGACTAGTCCTATTGACTAGTCTCAAGAAGGTGTTCCAGGTAAAACAATCATAACTTCTTCCTAGAGTATCCAAATTGAGTGGGACTAGTTTCATTGGCTCTTGGATAGTATTTAGTATTTCTGGTGTGAGTTTTAGAATTTTATATCAATTATTTTGTCTGGGGCATGCTATACAAGTGAGATCTCCTGGAAAGGCCAAAAATTGGCAAGTTGTGGGGAAGTTACCATAAATTCCACTTGGCACATCCAATTTTCATCAAACCTGTGGCATTGAGAAGAAATATCAGATAAATACATAAAATAAAGTTTCATACCCAGAAGGGTTGAAACTTGGGAGATACAACAGAAGAAATATTGTCTAGCAGAACAACCTCAAAATCAAGGTTCAAAAGTGATACTTGGCCAACATGCCACCAAAAAAGGGAACTTCTACACCAAATAAGCCTCCAGAAAATCCTACTTGGACTCTTGATGAAGGTGAAGAAACGCGTAGGGACATAAATGAACTACAAAAGAAGATGGATTCAATGGAAGCTAAGTTGGATACTAAGATGGATGGTTTAAAAGGGGATATCATGGAAGTATTGAAAAATTTCGTAATAGAGAAGACACCTGAAAGTGAAAATGCATCCCATGAAATTCATGATGAGGACACAAGGAAGGTGAATCAAGAATGGAGAAACTCCAACTTTGGTTTGAAGACCAACCACATTCCTAAGAATGATATGAGGAATTTTGATGGCAAGGACCCAATCACATGGATACTTGAGATGGAGCAATTCTTTGATCTCCATAATGTGCCACATACACAAAAGGTACAAATTGCTTCTTTATATTTAGAACCTAATAAATTTGTATGGTATCGATGGATTTATTCTTGCAAATCACTCGTCACTTGGACAATTTTCATGGAAGAAATGATAGCACACTATGAGGATACAAGGAGCAATACCTTCTTTAGCCAATTGATAAATCTCAAGCAAAAGGGTTCAATTACCAAGAACATTGAGAACTTCCAA
>SNQJ01S0010505.1:115139-146117 GCA_010110895.2 Picea sitchensis
CAACCATACAAACAGATGTCCCTCAAGCAAGCCAAGAAGGATAATAAATTATCACCAAAGTACTATGGCCCTTATAAGGTGTTGCAAAAGATTGGTACTATGGCATACAAATTGGAGTTGTCTGCATCTTCACGAGTACACCTGGTTTTCCATGTTTCATGCTTAAAGAAGCTTATAGGCGACAAGATCCCAGTTCAAACTCTATTGCCAGAACTTGACGAGGAAGGAAAAATCATATTGGAGCCTGAAGCCATCAATAACACAAGAATTCGCCAGCTGAGGAATAGATCCATTTCATAGTATCTCATTAAATCGAGGAAACTACCGGCTGAAGATTCCACTTGGGAAGATGAGTCTTTTATACAGAAGCATCCAAAGTTACTCAAGCGTTGCAGAAAACACTTGTCTCAAGGGGAGGGGCATGTTAAGACCTAATATTGGCTTGTTACCCATTAATTGGGGCATATTATATTAGTAATGTTATTTTATTTATGTCGGCTTTAGGCCATTAGTTGTAATTATATCTCCTAGTCTCCTATATATACCAAGGAGACATTTTCATTTTGAATCATATTGTACTTGAACATTTAAGTAGGGTAAAAGGAGGTTGCCCCCTCGAAGAGGCTTCTTATCTGAAATTATCTCTTTTTCAAGGCGTTGAGTACTTATTCTGAGGTTTTTCTATGCTATATTGATATTTGGTTCTTAACAACAACCCAGATATAGGAGACACTGTTGTGCAGCAATAGATCTTGTTTGTTCTGTTTTTGTTTCTATCCCAAGGGTTAGGGTATTCAAGGGTTCTATAGAAAAGGGTTTTCCCTGTGCTATAGCTCTTTGATACACGTAAGGGGTCCAAAAATAGTACTCGGCCCAATATCTCAGGGAACCAACTAAGGAGGCTAGACCGTTCCCTTTGCCGTACTACCCGACTACCCAGGTACTAGAGAGTATCTTCCTGAGTATTGTTCTCGGTGGCACTATAGCAGTCAGGCGACCGATCGATTTATCTATGGAGGGCTTCAGGAGATCTAGGTTGATCTGTATACAAGTGTTTTCTGATGCATTACCACTCGAAGGGGTACTAACATGGGTTACAAGGGTGTCCAATAGATGTGTACTAAAGTACCACTGGTATTTCCTATTTGTATGAATCCCGGACTATGGTTTTATGCACATAACGACATATCTTTGTAGCTTTAAGATGCTAGAATACATCTCTACCCTGAAAAAAAATTAACCCTCAATTTTCTGCTGAGGAAGGTGCTCTGATACCACTTGTAATATTCCAAATATAAAATAGTATGTAGAACAGAAATAATTATCTAGAAATGGTAGAAAAACAATGATATAACTAGAAAAATACCAGACTAATGCCAGAAAGAGCACTTTGATAACTAAGAGAAACGTTCACTTGCCTTGTCGAGGGGGAAACCTCTAGTAGAGAAAATCTCTATTACAATAATATCCAAGACAAAACTTCTCATACCCTCTACTCCTATTTATACTAAATATGTCTATACAAAAGAACAATCTAGAGGAAGATCCTTCTAGAAGCAAAGGATTCTATTAGGTCTTCTTACATTTGACTTGTTATTCCTTATTGCTAAGCCTTATTAATATTGACCTTTATTACATGGTAATATATTATTATACCTATGTGAGAGGTTAGGTCCCTAACATAGAAGGTCCATTGAAACTTTATCAACCCTATGGCCTTGTTCATGAGCACTTTGAATTTCCATTCCAGGATGAATTTTCAACTCGATCACATTCTAATCAATTATGTCCTTAGGTTCAAGAAAATATTTCTTTAATAATTGCACATGAAATACATTATGCACTCTCATGAATTCATGTAATACTATCATGTATGCAATTCGACCTATCTTTTCTAATATTTTAAAAGGCCCACAATATCTCACTGCCAACTTCAGACAACTTCCTAATCTTAGAGAAATTATTTTCACCTTCACTTTTAAGAACACATTTTCTCCCACTTTAAAATATCTAAACACTCTATTTTTTTATGCATAACTTTTCTTCCTGTCTTGGGAAGCCTTTGAATTAATTTTTATCTTTGTTATATGTTCTTCCATTTTCTTCAAAAAATATTGCCCAACAACTTCTTTGTCTACTATATTATCCCATCTCGCTGGAGTGTTACACTTCTCGCCATACAATGCTTCAAACGAACTCATTTTTAATGAGGAATGATGTCCATTATTGTAAGCAAATTCAAGTGAATGAATATAATCCTCCCAGTTTGATGGTTGGTCCATCACATACATTCTAATCATGTCCTCAATTATTTCGTTATTCCTTTAAGTTTTCCCACTAGACTCTGGGTGACACGCTCTACCAAGATTTATATTTGTCCCAAATCCTTTTAACAAACCCTTCCAAAAATTGGAAGTAAACTTTTGATATCCATCTGAAATGATTAATTTAGGCATCCCATGTACTCTGGAAACTTATTTCATATATATTTATACAATGTTTGCATCCTTGTGTGTTGTATTCATGGGAATAATGTGTTTCTTTAGCCAATTTATCCACTGCCACCATGATGGAATCATGTTGCTTCATTATTGTGGGACACTTTTTAATAAAATAAAATGAAAATAATTTCCATTTCCATTTTGGAATGGGTAATGGATGCAATCACTACAAGGAAAATACCTTTTAGCGGAGGTTATAGTGGAGGTTTATAATGTTACAAAATTGGGAAAATTTGGTAAAAAAACCTTCGCTACAACATATGTTATCGATAGCGGATGTTTCTGTGGATACTATAATGGAAGTTGATTATAACTAAAAAAATATGGGCCACCGGAGGTGTTAGAGGATGTTTACAAATCAATGTGTTTGTATAAGGAACGTGAATCAGTGCGTACATAACCTACAGCACCAGTGTGGTTCACTTAATGTCAAGCACCAGGGAAATAAAATATGAAAGCATCGAGGCAGTAAAATATTTAATCATCGAGGAAATTGTCTTATAAGCACTGGGGATTTAACAACAAAACATACTGGGAGAGTTAAAATTAATTAAACATTGGGGATTTCTTCATAGAATGCACTGGTGTGTTATTAATAAGAAGGCACTCATGATGTATAAAATAATATGCATCGGTGTGTTACAGGGAAAAATGCCCTAGTGCATAACAAATCGAAACCACTGGTGTGTTTCTGAAAAAAAAAAGCCTCGGTGCTTATCAATAACACAATAGCATCGGTGCATATCAATAACACATACGCATCAGTGCTTCCTACAAGATTAATGCATCGATGGCCAATTTTTTAATATAATTGTGTGGTATTAAATTAATATTAAAACCAGTGCTAATTTATTACATAATAGCATCGATGCGAATTTCGTATGAAACACACCGATGAGTTTTAATATTAAATGTGTCGATGATATTAATAATTTAAATACACGAAGAAACATTGACCTGTGATAGTGCACTTATTGTTATTTTTTAATTCCAATATTTATAAAAAAAATTACATATATCTTATATTTTGATTAGTGAATTTGGATATGTTGTTTGGATTAATTTGTTATATCATTAGATTTTTCATCTCTTCATTATAATATTTAGTCATCCATGTATTTAATCATTGATGTAACATTTCAAAAAGACATTCAAAAAGACAATAGAATAAATTAAAAGATATTTCATTATATGAATAAGAGGGTCTTTTCCATGCAAAATGGGACACTTATCGATAATCCCTTGTCTTTCAATTAGGACACTAAGTCCATTACATTAAACAAAAATTTATGATTTCCAGAGAAAATTATTTCAAAAAAATACAATTGCAACTTACATTGATATCCAAATATATTGGTCATCATCCCTTGGATGGGGTGATGGTGTGGGATACATGGCACATTGAGGAGGCGCACATAGGCCAGCGTGGTGAAGGCCATGTGATAGATCTGTGCCAAGCACAACCGCCACTCTCATGCATTTAAATCCCCCTACGACATCTGAGGCACCATTAAACCTGATGTGTCTGCCTCCTCTTGCTATCTCCTCCATGGCTTCTCTCATTGAAAGCACCATTACTCTTCGCATGAGGCTCGACCTTCATCTCCTCCAGCCACACAAAACTGGCTCATTCCAGTTTCCCTCCTCCTTGGTGCTCTCCTGCAATTGTTTCCTCTCCAGCCCCTCTCCGTCCACCTGGAGCTTTCCCCTCCGCCCAACCTTCTCCCTTGAACCGTCAAAATGCCGAGGCAAAGAGGCAGTTCAAGGAGAGGCTTGCCCTGGCATCCACTTTAGCCTCATGCACTTGCACCTCCCCTAGGCTCATCCTCCTCGCACTCTTCACTTTCCTCACACTCCTCGCACTCCTCACACCCTGAACTTGAACCACTCTCCACATCTTCTCGACCTGCCTCCCGGCTTGAAGGCTTGGTTCTCACAGACAGCTCACTGGGATGACTCTTAGGACCCATCCTAGAGAGGGACTCCACTTCTTGGGCACCTCCTGAAGTACCTCCAAATTCCCCAACCAGCGCACCTGCATTTGCACCAGAAGCCTCCCCCACTAGCCCACCCTTGGAGGTGCCACCTTTTCTATAAGAAACCTAGCACAGGCCACACTCTTTATCCAACTCCATCCTAGAATCGCAGCTGCAGGACAACCTGACCATTCTCTACGGGCTGGTCTTCAAGCTCCGACAAGGCATGGAGGAACTACAATTCTGATTGCAGCTACTGGACGGGAAGACCTCTGCACTCCTCCATATCCTCTCGACCTTCCGGGGGACCTTCAACTCCACACCAAATTTAGTGGGAGCAGCAGAGAACATTCATGCAGAGACTTTCGGTAGGAGCGACCAGGCGCTTCCAGCAGAAGGTGGCGGCTTTGGGCAAGCCATGCATGTGGATAGGGAGGTTGAAGCAGTAGTGGGATTACATGCACCCAGTCCATGGGGAGACACATTTCCAGACGCTAGATTGGATAGGGGTAATTCAGATGCCAACATGCAAATGGAATGGAGAGGAACACCTGTCGAAGAGGAGCCCTGGGACGAGGCAACCCACACCACCTGGCTGGGTTATAAGCCAAATGTATGACCACTATTGGGATTCTACTCATGTTTTTAGTTTATTTCTCTCAGCTCTGTGTACAGTTTTTACTAGACCGGTAGGCATTTAGACCACAATATCAGCTGGCTGAACTGGTTTCCCCTTGGGGCAGTTCAATTATTACAGTACGACAATATTGAACAATTTGTAACTCTAGCTTTTTTTTTAAGGCTCTTTATATATAAAAACTCTTACTTACATATATATATATATATATATATATATATATTGGTCATCATTCTTCAGTGGAACTGTTCTCAGTGCTCGAGCTACTTCCATGCCTTGGGTTATTTTGTTCAGTGTTTAGTTGATTGTCTTGATTGTTTTTTTCTTCTTGAAGCTCCATATACAAACATAAAAATAGACTATAATGAGTCTATCTACATTGGTGAGAATAATGAAAATTGAAATAAATAATATACATGAATGTAAAGTGAAAAGAGTCATACCTCCAAAGCATGAAGTGACTCATGAATCATACATATATGTTCAAAATCAAATTTCATTCCTCGTTTCAAGAATTCTTCTATTGGCTCAGTTTTATACTTTGTTTCCTACAATTTTTATACGCCATAATAAATCATAGATTTAATATAAAGTATTATTTTTGTTTCAGTAATTAGAAAATGATGGAAGTAAAACAACATAGATTATACTTACAAATTTGACAATTGATTTTTGATATGCCAACATATACTCACAACCCTTAATTAACCCAATGTCAATAAACTTTTATGATGGCTTTTCTTTGTATGTTAGCACCTGTTTGAAGACATTCAAGGATGGTTGTTGTAAAACAACTTAAAATATACCAAAAAAAAACTTAAGTTGTTATAGCGAAATAACAATTACTCACAAACTTTGGTATCAACCCTTTTCTTCATTGTCGTCCAGTTTTATGTGCAGAATGAGTTCCATTTTCTTTTCTTTTCTGTAAGAGAATATTTGAAAATTAATATTTAATATAATTGTTTATACCTAATAGAAAAATTCAATGATTACATACATTTGAATCATGTTGTTGTTGAAATAACTCCTCCTACAATGCAATTATGTCCAATTCTTTGACCATGTCCTTGTACACTTTTTTGGACATTCCTACTGGCATATTTCATATATCAGCTTGTTGGTCCTTTGGGATTTTCTTAATTTTCCTGAAAAAATAACATGACAATAAAGTATTTTTATATTGTATATGAAAACTAAATATAAAAAAAATGATATATTTATAAATGAATACTTTGTGATATATATNATATTCTAAAAAATTGTTTTTAGGAATATTACTTTTTGAATGATTTGTTTTGTTGTTGTATGTTTTTGCTATTGCAACTTTGACAGGTCTCATTGACCATTTATTTGGAAATGCTTCTTGTAGTTTAAATATAACCTCGTTCTTGGAATAATTGGATTGATTTCTATCTTGTAAGTGGAAAGTATGTCTATAAGTTCATTCCACTATATCCCTCATAGTTCTGTAAAAGTTTTTCCTCCTTTGATTAATATCCAACACCACTCTAGATGAGCTAAGGACCAATTCATAATCCTTAACATCTTCTATATTAATTAATTTTGTTTTTTTAAGATGACATTTTGTCCCCTCATTGTTGGTGCATGTAGAACATTAAACATATGTGAATAAGTATATTTTTTGAAACATGTCATCTAATATTCCTAAGTATATTACTAATGAAAATTCAAAAAAAAAATCAGAATGAATACTATTTTTTCACTCACCTGATTCCTCCCTCTGCAATTTTTCCATCAAACTTTTATTCTCCTTTGCACTTAGATCAGAAATAATGTTATCAATATTCCTCATTTTGTCTCCCTATATGGCACACACTAACCAATACATATTAGTTAAACGTACATATAGTTCAATTTTTTTTCAAAGTGGGGTCGACCATATTTTTTCAATTTTTTTTTTAAATATACATATACATACATTAACCTATGGGGTCGACCAAAGTGGGGTCGACCTGTAACCTTTACATTACAATTAGGGTTATAGGCCGACCTGTAACCTTTACATTACAATTAGGGTTACAAGGAGGTCTGACTCTTGAACAATATAGTAAGGGATATTGTACACCCATTAGTGCTCATCCACTAGGGGCACATCCATAGGTATGTCCATATCTCTGTCTCACTTCATTACACAAAAGAACCACTTATTCACTAGTGATCAGCCACTAGGATCACGTTCACCTATGCTCGTCCACAAGCACGTCCATTCAACATATCTTTTTTTCCACTGCATTAAACATGAGATTAATCTAGAGTTTCTCATAAAGTCTTATGCTCAGAGGAGGCTAATACATCATCTTAATTTTTTTCTCATGGTGATGCACCCAACACTTTGTGATTTCACATGTTCACCTTGTGGTCAGCCACAAGAATGTCCAACTTAGAAGATATCCTTTCTCACTACGTTACACCAGAGAATCGTCTGGAGTTATTTTCAGCTCTCTGTAAGGAGGAGTCCATCTCTATGTTCCATATCTATCTTAGATAGGAACCACACAACCCTCTCATGGGATTTCTCTCAGGGTTGTAACCTGGAGAATGTCTCACATAGCTACAATCACCAACACTCCCTATCAACTAGGGAGGCATTCTTCATCATGCCAAGTATGACATGGATGTACTTTAAACTTTGTCTTGGTTGTATTCATCAAGACTCCCTCTCAACTAGGGAGGTATTCTTCACCAAGTTAATTTGGTGAATATGTCTGCAATCTGCTCATGTGTAGGAAGGCACTACATGTGTACTATTTTCCTCTGCATCATATCTTAGATATAATGATGTTTTATATCAACATGTTTTGATCTATCATGAAAAACTGGGTTATCAAATATATTTACACAGATATTTGGTTATCATCATAGGATCCATATCATGATCAATTAAATCTATCATAATCTTGTGAAGCCATACTACTTCACACAGTCAATGATACATACTCTGCTTCTGTGGTATTCAAGGCCACAGATTTTTGGTTTCCTGCTGCATCAGAAAACCATGACAACTTTTATGGTAAGACAACAATTGGATTTTCTCTTCATGTCCACTATACTCTCAGATCAATCTGTATCTACATATCCTGCAAACTCAAGTTCACACTGGGGGCATATATCAATATATGCTTTACTACTATCAAGTGAGTATGTCTCAGCTAGATCATGGATTGTATAAGTACATTCAATACAAGGCATGAATCATGATTGGTGCTAGTCAGGTACATCAATGTTCCAATCAGTTGTGGATCAATCTCATTTGAAGCATCATCATTCATTTTCTTGAAATCCATCATGATGGTTTTTCATTCTGTCATACTAAACTTCTTTAATATTCCCACTGTATAATTTCCTTGACTTAGGAAAATATCATTTGTCCTCTGTCATACTTATTTTCCCAAGAAGTAGTACATCATACTCATATCCTTCATCTCATAAATCAGAAGTCAAGTCTTGCTTGTTTTCAACAACAAGGATTTCTGAATACGTTATCAAAAATCAGGCTCTCGTCACCAACATTGTAGAAATATAGGTTTTGGATAAAAAAATACTCTTGCTGAGACCCAAAATCATCAATAATACATTCATTTGATATAGTTTCCAACTCGTGGATGGTAGTACGGATGGAAGTGTATAGGTCTTATTGGATCAAGTGTCTCATCATAGACAACTCCCACTGTTTGTGAGAGTCCTCTAGTTTTGTAGTTCTTAACACTTCCATTCTACTTGGAAGTTACCACAGAATTCCCTTCTGGTTTTTGAATAATATCTTATACATAATTCTTTAAGATACATTGGTATTCTTTTGTTATGGCATCTTTCCATAATTATTTCTCTTTTTGTTTCTTCAATGAAGTGGCTCGTGACTGAAGGATAGTTTTGAAAACTCTTTTTCTTTCTCGAGATGTGCCTTGAGAGGATTGTATGTTTCTCTTCCTCTTGTAAAGTGAGACTAGGTAGGAATTGCATTCCCTAATGCAATATCTTTGAACATATCAACTGGAGAAACCTGATCAGCTAGAATAATGTCTGTCTCCCTCTAACCTGATGAAGGGGGAGAAAGTATTGTTGCACTATCAATATCCATCTAAGATTATTTGTATCTTTGAAAGGCTATCTCTTCTTGAAGGATAATATCTTTGCTTGTATCAATCTGTCTCTGACTAGGGATGTTGATCTGGAACGTCTTCGAAGATTCATTGCCATCCCATAAACGTATCCTTTCTTCCTGAAGGGTCCATCTTGGACTTGTTCTCTTTGGGTACATGAAAATAAATTGGGCACACAAATATCCTGAAGTGTTCAATCTCAGGCGTCACTCTGGTGAAGGCTTCTTTAGGATTTTATGTTTTTCAAAGTCTACTAAAGGCTCTTGTTCTGAACATATATTGTTTCATGCATGCTTTTTCCCATATAATCAAAGAGATATTATGATCATGCATTATTGGATTGGTTTCCTCAATGATGGTTCTATTCTTCCTCTTTCTCAAATATTTTTGACTCCCTCTGAAGGATAAACATATTCCTTTATTTTTAACCTGTTTGGAACAAGAAAACAAGAGGAACCAAATCAAGAATATATCCTAATGGAGAATAATGAGTACATCTCTAGAATCAAAACAATTTAAGTATTGTTGTCACTTCTACAACACCTAATTGTAATGTAGAAAACTTTAGAAAAATAGGTTAGAGGAATGAAAATTACAACAATAAAACCTAGACTCTTCACTTTGAGTGTGTTGTTCCTCTGAATGTATTGATATCCCTATGGATCCATGACTTTAGAAAAAGGTTCCTTCCTCCTACAAATTTCCTCATGAAAATGATACAAATAATATATATACAAGTGCATACATGAGGGTGCTGATATGATTTCTCCAATGGCTCCTAGCCAATATTTTTCCTGTTGACATATTCATGAAGGAGGTATTTCACAATGACACCTTTTTGTATCACCCACAATAATTCTTCCTTGAAATTCTTGTCCTCCAGAAAGTTGAAGTTGCTTGACCCATCAAGCTTATCTTCAATCATAGTTTTGGATTCTTCATAAACCCTTGTTAACTAGGCTAGAAAAATTAAAGGCTAGGTTAGTATAGAAACCTTAGGTTTTCTTGGGCTTATTACTGCCAACGATAAGCCTTGAAAGTTAGAATAACACAGGTAATCTTGAAGGCTTCTTCAAGGAGATGCAGAAACCCTAAAAGAATGAATCTGTATAAAATTGCAAAACCCTAGAAACCCTAGGGCCAAATTTTCAAAATGCTCAGAATTTCACTATGAGAGTCTCTGGAGGTGTGTTGGAGAAGTTCGTACTCTCCCATGCAAATTTTTTCCTCAATGTCCAAGTTTTAGGGGATGAAACACCTAAAATAAGATGGTTGTATGGATTTTTTGGAAACCCTAGGAGGGTTGTACAGTTTTGTAGAAGAGGAGGGATGACTGGTAAAATATTGTAGCTTGTGAAATGGGTTCTTCAAGACCTATTCTCTGACACCATGTTGATTTTTCAGTAAGAAAGGTTAAGCATGAGGTTCATTCCATTTTTATCATTTCACTTAACCATAACCAATAATTTTGCAACAACCAAGATCATAATAAAAACACCATGCACAAGAACATAAGAAGTATCCTGGAAAACCCTTCTCAACGAGGGAAGAAAACCCATCCAAAATCCTTTGCTATATTCTTCAAGATAAATACCTTCACCACCAATAATACATACCACACAAGAGGTTTCTCAAACCCTAGAATACTAGCACCAATAATGGTGCACACTTTTCCCAAGAAGGTGTACTTGCTGAAATTTCCAAACTCAGATGAAAGATATGATTCCTCAATGGGGAATTTACCTTTACTTATACTAGACTGAACATATCAACATAAGTGTTTATTGGCACAACAAGGCCAACCTCTCTATCTTATAATATAATTAATATTAACCAGATTAATTATGTTTTACATTAATTACCAATCACATCAAGGTGGGGTTGACCAGTACCTTTAAATTACAATTAGGGTTACATGCAGGTCTAACTCTTGAAAAATATAGAAAGGGATCTTGTACACCCACTAGTTCTCAACCACTAGGATCATGTTCACCTGTGATCATCCACATGCATGTCCACTCAACATATATTCTTTCCCACTGCATTACACAAGATAGGCATCTGGATTTTCTCATCAACTATTATGCTCAAAGGAGGTTAATACATCATCTTCATTTCTTTTCTCATGAGGATGCACCCAACACTTTGGGATTTCACACGTTAACCTTTTTCTCAACCACATGCATGTCGAACTCAATAGATCTCCTTTCTCACTGCGTTACATAGGAGAATCATCTGGAGTTATTCTCAACTCTCTATAAGGAGGAGGCCATCTCTATGTTCCAACTCTGTCCCAGATAGGAACCACACACCCTCGTCAGGGACTTTCTCTCAGGTTTGTAAGCTGGAGAATGTCTCACATAGATGCAATCATCAACATATATTAGGTTTGTAAGCTCGAGAATGTGTCACATAGCTGCTGCAATCATCAACATCTTTTCATCACATTCCAAATCGTTATATATATAAAAACAAACCCATTAGATGTAAAATACCTAAAACGAGAGGCCATAATTCTGAAGTGATAGAGGGAGCTAAACCCTAGGGTGAAGTTTTGCATTCACGTAATAAAATAAACAAGGGTTTAAGGTAAGTATGCATTTTTTTATTTTTATTTTTCTAAATGTAGGGTTTTGAGTGAATCACCATACCCTTCAAATATTGATTTCTTGAATACTTATGTTGTTCCAAAGTATTCTTCTGCTCCAAATTTCTCTCCGTTATGTCTATATTCAAAATTTGTTTCTTGTAAATTTTGGAAAAATAATGAAAATATTGAATACCTTCTCAATATTAAAAAAACGTTATGAAAAGGGTTTAGACTGAATCACCATACCCTTCAAATTATCCTATTCTGAATAATATTGTGGTTCCAAAGTATTCTTCTCCTCCACAATGTTCCTTCATATGTCTCTCTTGCAAGTCTCTCCCCTGCAAAATTTTGCAAAATAATTAAACAATGAATAGCTTTTTAGTATTTAAATGACTTGATGAAATTCGATTCCCGCTATTTTTTTAACTGTTTAAAAAAATAGTGTTTTTTTTTTTAACTTTTTGATCATGACAGTGCATTTATGTAAGACACACTAGTGCAACCATATTACATTACACATTGGTGCGTCCATATTATTTGATGCACCGGAGACATATAATTGTTTTTTATTAAAAAAATATAAAAACATGGTGTGGTTGATGTTTCAACTCACCAGTGCTTATTGTTCATATGTACAAATAAAATTTCAAATAACTTTCAATTCATATCAATGTGTTTCTAAACCACAAATGCACCGATATGCATTTAAAGTTATTTGAACTTTTATTTACACATAAAATAGTATATTCATCTCAAATTATCTTTTATGATGAATTCACATGACTTGCAATAATTCAATATACGTTTTACATTTTATGTCACATTATTCTTAAACAATGGTTTCAAAACTATATTCAAACTCATATTGTGGTATGGTCCTGAAAATTTTATTTTAGATATGTATAGGAAAATTTATTGCTAATTTTTCTAAAATGCAGGGAGAAAATTTTAGTATATGATCAAATGGCCAATTCTTCAAATTCCATCCCATTCCATATTATTCAATGTCCATCATGGAGTTATTCCTTTCCATCTCTGGTAATTTTAACTTATTTTATTTATGTTTCGATTATCTCATTGATTTTTTGTTTATCCATGTCAATCTAAATAAAAATGTATCCAAATTTGCAGGATCCTGATTTGGAATCAAGTTCAAATGAAAAAAATATTCCAGTACCAGTTCAAAAACGTCGGAAGGTCTTACTAGAAGAAACATACTGCAAGCAGTTGGAAGATGAAAATGGACAGTCTCTTTACCCTACCAATTGTGGCATTCCATCTTCCAGCTGCAATCCTTGGTCAGCGATGGTAATAATTGTTTGGTATAATCTAATTTGAACAATCAAATTATTGCATTGTGCTTACTAATATCATCGATGTACTAATGTTCAACATTTTTGAAATTAGGATTATTATGATGATGAGAGACCTACCTACCATATTTTGTTGCACCCCAGAACAATGCCAACCTAAGAGAAGGATACAATGAGAGCACAAATTGTAGAGGAATCATACCAAAAATGGTTCAATCAACCACCTATTCAATTCCCACTATGTCCAGATTCACCAATTAGGAATGAATACAACAATACTAGTAGTTCTTCAGAAGTTGGAAATGGAGACAATAAAAAAGAGGTTGGTATGGATGATTACTTACAGGATACAAATTCCATGGAGACAATGTTTTTAGACACATTCCAGAACAATGAGCTAGGGGATGATGCTCATATCAATGATACCATTTTTGACATCCTAAAATCTACTTCCATCACCCCTCTCTTTGGACCTAGTGCCCGGTCAAAGTCTACCCAACTTGGGACAACAATGTTACTTTCCAAGGTGAAAGAAAAGTTAGGCAAGTCAAACACATGTTTCTGGACAATATTGAGGTAATTGACCAAGAAGTTTCGTATATTAATTTTGTGAAATATTGTCATAGTACAATCAACATTATAAATGGTTTCTTTTATAAATATTAAATGACCTTGTACATTAATTATATTTCCCACTAAATACAAGATATTCAAAGATAAGGTTCTTTCTAGTGATAATGTTTTTCTCGTTAGTTGCGAAGAGGAAAAGAAGTTGTCGAAAATGTTAGGTGTTGAGTAT
The DNA here is from genome assembly GCA_010110895.2 of Picea sitchensis. Taxonomy (NCBI): domain Eukaryota; kingdom Viridiplantae; phylum Streptophyta; class Pinopsida; order Pinales; family Pinaceae; genus Picea; species Picea sitchensis. Next base: position 129,083 of record SNQJ01S0010505.1, read on the forward strand.
ATATGATATCATACATGTTCAAATGATTGTATTCTATATAGAGGAGAATATGCAAACAAATATATATGTCCAAAAAGTGGGCATGACAGGTAGCATAAATCAAATAAAAATGATAAATCACATTGTCCTCCTCATAAGATATTGAGGAACAGGATTATAATCCCAAGGATTAAAAGGATATTTCATTGCAAAGAATTAGCTATGTTACAGGGATGGCATGCCTTGCACAAATGTGAGTCAGGAGTTATGTGAATCCCAACAGATTCAATAGCCATGAAGCATATGGAGAATACATGGATAGAAAAATTCAAGGATAAAGTACAAAGTCTACAAATTAGCACAACAATGGATGGCGTGAACCCATATTCCCTCCAAAACACAAACTTTTATGTTTGGCTTGTAGTAGTGATCAATAACAATATCCCTCCATGGTTTTCTCTGACGAATGAACATCTTATGTTGGCTCTTATAGTCCCTGGTAGAAGACAAGTGAAGAATATGGATGTCTACCTACAACCATTGGTAGATGAATTGAAGGAATCATGCGAAGGGATACATGTATACGATGTATCAAGATCCATCGCAATAGAGAGGAATTTTACATTGTATGGCATATGTGCTTACACCACACATGATTATCCGGGATTAGGAATTTTCTCTGGTAATTAACATGTTTATTGATTTGTTTATATATATAACAATATTTATTTGGATATTTTATTCATTTTGATTTTCATTCTATTCTTAAACGCTAACATGTTATCTATACAATAATTGCATAGGTCTTGTAACTAAAGGCTATCATGGATGTAAATGTTGTGGACCGTCTCTGAAGGCTAGGTGGTCCAACCACCTAGGAAATCTAGTGTACGACTGCTTGAGGTTATTCCTCCCAAAAGAACACGCTTATAGAAGAGCAACGTTCACATTCAATGGTAAACTAGAGAGAACCCAAATGCCTGCAATAATTACACCAACAGAATGGCTTAGAGCATATGAGAGAGACAAGGAGAAGGACATTATAAAATATTTGATTCAAATGGGGAGCCTATGTTAGATGATCTATAATTCTTTGATACCTATGTTAAGAAATTTCCCATTGGGATGAAAATGAAATATATTTTTTATGAGCTCCCCTAATGGGAGCATATTAAGATTTCCCACTTAATAGATCCCATGCATATATTTAAAAATGTTTCATATTATTTATGGAGGTACATATCACCGAACGAAAGTGACACATTGGTTGTGAGGAGAGATCTTATTTCTTCAAAAAATAAAAAGAAACATTGGCCAAGACAAGAAAGTAGAGGAGAGGATGGTTCATCTTGGTCTTCCAAAGAAGGTGATGTCTCATGGATTTTGAAGAAATAAGATATTTATTTGGCAAAGGAAGATATATTGGGTGTAAAGGTGCCTTCTTTATATGGGTCTTCCCTATGACATTTCTTCATTGTGCATCAAGACCATTTGTCGAGGTTGAAATTACATGACCATTTGAACCTTCTAAAGGTATGACATAACATGTCAAAAATATGATTTTATTATTTGTAATTATTATTTTTATGCCATGGGATAAAAAATAATTATTTTTTTATGTATTTACTTCGTAGTGGCATTATCCTCTACTCATGCGTGGGTGTGGGAACCATGAATTCTCGCATGAACTAAGGAGTGGAATATCTAAATTGTATGCATTTGTACATTGGATCACATCAAAGGAGAATCATATGGATAGAATTCCATGGTGGGATCAAGAGATAGATGATATTGTTTGTATATTTGAAAATGAACTACCACTGAGTTTCATGGACTTACAGGTTGATATTCCGGTAAATTCATGAAGGTGGGTAACACTTTCATGAGAATCAGGTCTCCAAAATTCCGAAAGACCTTTTTTCAGCCAAACTAATATTTTTTTCGACCAAAAGTTCTATTTTTTTCAGCAAATCGAACGGTACCGCAACGATGCCCTTGATTTTCGTGTACAAATTTAGCCGGAAGGATTGTTTTCATCCAGTAATATCTTTTCGGTCGAAAGATATTTTGGCCGAACTAATCTTTCGGCTGAAAGAAATTTTTGGCTGAAATATTAGTTCGGTCGAAAGAACCTTTCAACCGAAAGGAGGTCTATATATTACCCGCACATCGCGACTAGTATAGTTTTTCTGAGTTGTTGGTTAGTTGATACCATGTGGTGTTGGATATAGTGCTAGGAGATAGTGTTTCACATCATTTATTTGGGCATGCGTACAGGTGGTCGGGTGGGCGTTGGAGCTACGGGCAGGTGAGTGTTGGAGTTGTGGGAATTCGGTCCAATTAATTTATGTCTTCTATAAAAATAGTTTTTACACAATAATTTAACAATAATTTTCTTTAGGCGTTGTCGGTAAGGTTTAGTGGTAAATTTTTAGTTTTGTCTTGGGGTGGGTGATGAAGACCCCCCCTTCTTCCCTTGGGGCTCTATGACCTCCTAGTCTAGCATCATTCACATCAAGGAGTCGGATCGACTCTTAGGGTTTATGATAGATCCCATATCCACTTAAGAGGCCCCATTTTCTCTTAAGGAACAGGTTGTAAGACACCCGCGGGCCCTCTCCTTAGAGTTGTTTGAATTCTCAATTCCAATGGGAGCTAGCTATTCTGTCCAAACCCCTTCCTTTCACGTGACCACGAACTATAACTGTGGGCTAGCACCCTTCACGACTTCACGCTTCAGAGAGTTTGAGAGTTTCTTGCTCCCTTTTTCCCGATTTTTGAATTGGCGAATTCCCCAAGAGGATGGTAGCTCCTCCCGCTAGGCCCCTCTCTCCATACAAACTTAGGCTATGACCTGAGGCTTAATATATTAGGTGCTTCATGACTTCGCATTTCACGTTATCTGCACCCTGCTCTTCACGATTTTCCCGAAGTCCGAATCCATGAAATCTTTGTATCATATCAACAGTTCTCAATGATCCACAACCAATGGCTGAGATATTCTACTCACAATGCGATATTTGCTAATTTCTCGATGCAGTTCTTCCAATTCGTGATTCGGAGAATCTGGTTATCTACTGCCATGTATTTGTCCTCTTATCGACGAATAAGATTCCTTCATGACCCAGATCCAATGGGTGGAATCTTCTCTCCTTGTACGTGCTCTTCTAGCTATTTGGACATGAATTCCAATAGTCCAGATCTCCTCCCACAGCTGATATGAAAGTAGTTATTGCTCCTCCTTCTGAGCTTGCACTTTCTTCCTTGACTTGGAATATTTCAAAAATTTTCAAAGGCTTCACCTTTGAACTACCACATGAGATCCCTGATGTATTGGGTCTCGATGGTGTTTACCCTCCTAAGATTTTTCCAATGGAATTCAACCTCGCCTTGATGCACACTTGTGCTCTAAGTGCAAATTTTCACTACTCCTCTTGAGCTTTGGGACTTCAGATAAGTCTGAATCTTGTGCACCCTTTTCACTATCTCTTATGAGCTTCTCAAACTTTCTTAGTCTCCCAAGGGAGTCTACCCTTATGGGTTTTTCAAAAGAATTTCTGGTGCCCTCTTGGCATGTTATGTGCTCGTCCTCTTGAGATTAAGAACTTGAAACAAGTTCTTTCCTTCGTGGAATCCTTGTGCCTGACCGACCTTTAAGTGGTTGTATTTCAACACTTCATCTAAGTGTTGGCCTAGTGCACTCCTTGCACAGGTCTTCCTCTAGAGTGTTCAACAACTCTGTGGGTGTCCTCTCCTTGAAAATTCTCTCCCAGAACTCGAAACAGAGTTCTCTTGTGCACTTCTTGCACTCGCTCGATGCCCTCCTGGTAGAGTTCTACAAAAGCTTCAACAATTGTTTCTCTCTATGATTTCTCTTCAAATTTTTTCCTCTAAGGTATTCAACAACCTGAGGGTCTCCTCGAGTTACAAATTATCCTGGTGCACCCTCCTAACACATTCTTCCTTGAACTCGATTTAAGATTCATATGTGCACTCCTTGTGTTGGCCACAAAGTTCCAATACTCTATCGTGCACTCCTTGAGCGGCCTAAAGAACCCAGAACGGTTTAACAAAACTCACAGATAGAGGAATTCTACATATCCTTGCAGATGGAATCTATCTCATGCATCTATAACGTAATTTCATAAACACATAAAAGACAACATTCAAATGCATAAACACACAAAAAAATCACAGGAAGGAAAAATTGCTTTGTATTAATCTCAGAATGTCTATACAATGTTTACAAAGACTGGACTGCAACAGAGTCTTAGTTCCCTCCTCTCTTGATCTCTCTACTAGCTCATTTTTCTCTACATGCTAGATCTAATCAAATTTGATACCAAGATCTTTTACAAAAGAGGGGCTTCTCGAGCTTTCCCTCCATCTACCTACTCTCATAAATTACATTGAATTAAATTCAATGGCCACCTCGATTCGAATTGAATCTATATCTTTATCAACCTGTCAAACATTAAAGGTGACATCATCTCCTACCTACACAAAGTCATGAAATTGACCCTTCCATCCTTACATCATTTAATTACATTTAATTACAATTTTGAAAATGAGGGAAAAATGAGAGGGTTGGAGCCTCTCCCTTCCTTGAATGCACATTGATGTGTTGCCTAGATGACACGTTACTGAGGTGGATTAATGCTTCTGCATCATACTCCACAACTATGAAAATCATTATCTCCTCCTCATGAGCTTTCCAGCATGGTTGAAATACTCCTAGATCCCAAACTCTCCTCTAGATTTGTCCATTTGTTCCACTGCTTTGTTGTTGTTGTTGTTGTTGCTTCCCTACTACTATGGCATGGTCTCCTCTGTTCAACTTATCATTTCTGACTGCTTCTTGTGTTAATCTCAACATCATCATCCTTATCTCCTCTATCAGTCTGTCCAGCTGCTCCAATGGATGTCTCTTCTTATGCAGTCTTCTCGACCGCAACTCTTCCTTGTCAATGGGTAGGTCAACTCGATCCCCCCTCATGTTTTCTTCTTCTGTGGAATTATCCTCTACTAGTTCTCCTTGTGCTGGTTCAAATCTAGCTTCCCCTAGATGCTCCTTAGGCTGGTATGATCCATTTTCTACTACATAATTTAGTTCTTCATTCATCTTCTCTTCATCTTCCTGGCTTAAATTTCAAAGAAATTCTATTGAATTCTCTTCTCCTACAATCTACATGGCTATCTCTTGGAAGCCATCTTCTGGCTCTAGATTGTTTAACCAATCCTCCAACATTTTTAACTCCTCCTCCCATGGAATGAGCATATTAACTTCATGCTCTTCTTCTTCTATGGGGGCACACATTAGTATCTTCTCCTTCTCCTCCTCTATGAAACTCATTGTTGGTTGTCCTTCCTCTGTTGTTGGATCTGCAACACATGATATGGACTCAACTAGGCTATGTGTCAAGAATAACTCAATTCCTCCAATGATCAGAATTCATTTTTGATCCTCCTCCATCATCTCTCCTTGTTGATATGAACTCTCAGCTGAGTTCATCTCCTCTCCCTGGCCCACTTGGAAATCCAGGATGTCTCCTTTTCCGACTTGGTAGTTCACAAGATCCACTAATCCCTCTTCATTTCCCACCTGACAATCTGAGATTTCACGACTGCCCTCCTGACAACTTATGAGATCCTCGAGAGATCTCATCTCCTCCTCATTGTTGAGGCTTTGTCCAACCTCTAGTTCCCAAATGCAAACCTTCTCCCCTTCGGTGTCATAAATGTTTTCAACATACCTCAACGATCTCCTGAACTCTTATTGTTGTTTTCTGGCAAACAAATTTTGAACAGGCCATTTCACCTTCATGTTCAAAGGCCATTCATACCTCTAGTGTACCTTTGCCTCCTACTGCATCTTCAATGTCATCTTCTCCATTTTTTCTCTGATCTCCCTGAGCTCTTTGTCTATCTTAGCTTTGTTCCTCTGTTGGTGGCCTTCTCCTCGACCAAGTCCACAACCTTCAATATCCATTTTCACCTTCTACCTTCCCTCCTGGAAAATGTGTTGTTCACTTTGCAACTGAGAGAATTCCTAGCTTCTCCCACAACTCACTTGGTTGTCAAATGTCTATTGCCTATGTGCAAACATATATCCACTCACTAAGAATTTCACTCTATCTCCTTCTTCTCTTCTGCCTAAAATATACAAACAAAATCAATATCTAATAGCACTTGGTGGTATCAGAGTATCTTCTCTAACCATCCTTCCTTTATCTGTCATCTACAAATGAAATTCAAGCTCTGATACCACTTAATGGTATCATAATATATCCTTTGTCTCCTCCTTCACTTGCTATCTATGGGTGAAATCAAGATCTGATACCACCTTATGCAGAGCCCCACTTCTCCCCTTGGGGTTGTGCGATCTCCTGGTCTAGGATGATTAACATCAGGGAGTTATATCAACTCTTCGGGTCTCTGCTAGACCCCAAATCCACTTAATAGGCCCCCTTTTCTCTTAAGGAACAGGTTGTATGGCACCCATAGGCCCTCTCCTTAGCGTTGTTCAAATTCTCAATGCCAATGGGATCTAGCTCTTCTGGCCAAGCCCCTTCCTTTCACGTGACCACAAACTATGACCATGGGCCAGCTCCCTTTGTGACTTCGCGCTTTGGAGCTTTTGAGAGATGCTTTCTCCCTTTTTCCCATTTTCTGAATCGACGAATTCCCCAGGCAAACGATAGCTCCTCCCGCTAGGCCCCCTCTCCTAGGTGCTTCACATTTCATGTTATCTTCACCCTTCTCTAAACAATTTTCCTGAATTTTGAATACGCAAAATCTTTGTATCAGATCAACGGTCCTCAATGATCCACAACCAATGGCTAAGATCTTCTACGCAGTTCATGATATTTACTAACTTCTCGATGAAGTTCTTCTGATTCTCGATTCTTCAAATCTTCTTATCTATTTCCATGTATTTTTCCTCTGATCGATGACTAGGATTCCTTCATGACCTATATCCAATGGGTGGAATCTTCTCTCCTCCCGCATTCTCTTCTGGGTGTCTGTACATGAATTTCGACGGTCAAGATCTTCTCTCGTAGTTGATTTGATGGTAGTTGTCACTCCTCCTTTTAAGTTTGCACTTTCTTCCCTGACTTGGAAGATTTCAAATGTTTCAAAGGCTTCACCTTTGAAATGCCTCATGCGATCCCTTATGTATTGGGCCTCGATGGTGTTTTCCCTCCTAATCTTTTGTTAATGGAATTCGACCTCGCCCTGACAGACACTTCCACTCTGCGTGCAATTTTTCACTACGCCTCCTAAGCTTCGAGACTTCAGATAATTCTAACTCTTGTGCAGTATTTGGACTATCTCTTATTAGATTCTCAAATTTTCTCAGCCTCCCAAGGGATTCTGCCCTTCTGCGTCTTTTAGAAGACTTTATGGTTCCCTCCTGGCATGTTCTGCACTAGTACTCTTGAGCTTGCGAACTTGAAACAAGTTCTCTCCTCCACACACTCCTTGTGCCTGACCGACCTTCAAGTGGTTGTCTTTCAACACTTCATCTAAGTGTTTTCCTGGTGCACTCATTGCATAGGTCTTCCTCTATATTGTTCAACAACTATGTTGGTGTCCTCTCCTTGAAACTTCTCTACTAAAACTTGAAACAGAATTCTCTTGTGCACTCCTTGCACTCCCTCGATTCCCTCCTGGAAGAGCCCTACATAATCTTCAACAATTCATTCCCTATACTCTTTCTCTACAAATTTTTTGCTCTAAGGTATTTAGCAACCTGAGGGTCTCCTTTATTGTGAAAACTATCCTGGTGTGCCCTCATGGCACGTTCTTCTGTGAACTCGATTCGAGATTCATATGCACACTCCTTGCGCTGGCCACGGAGTTCCAATACTCTGTTGTACACTCCTTTCATGGCCTAAAGAACCCATAACAGTTTAACAAAACTCACATATAGAGGAATTCTATCTATCCCTACAGATGTAATTTATCTCATGCATCTACAACGTAAATTCATAAATACATACAAGACAACATTCAAATGCATAAACACACAAACAACTCATGGGTAGGAAAAACTGCTTTGTATTAATCTCAAAATGGTTGTACAATGTTTACAAAGGCTGGACTACAACAGAGTCTTAGTTCCCTCCTCTCTTGAGCTCTCTACTCTCTCATTTTTCTCTACATGCTAGATCTAATAAAATTTGATACCAAGACCTTTTAAAAAAGAGGGGCTTCTCGAGCTCTCCCTCCATCTACCTACTCTCATCAATTACTTTGAATTACATTCAATGGCCACCTAGATCCTAATCGAATCTAGATATTTATCAACCTGTCAACTATTAAAGGTGACATCATCTCCTGCCTGCACAAAGGCATGGATTTGTCCCTTCCAGCCTTACATCATTTAATTACAATTTTTAAAATGAGGGGAAAATGAGAGGGTTGGTGCCTCTCGCCTCCTTGAATGCACGCTAATGTGTTGTCTAGATGGCACATTGTTGACGTGGAGTGATGATCCTACATCAGTGGGGGTGTCTCAACAATTACATTGTTAAATTTTATTTCATCGTTATCCAATTTATTAATTTTTATCCAACCAAGATAGAATTGAGCAAAAATGCATAAGAGTACACTAGAATTCCACTTTATATATATTGCTCCACCTGCAAGAAGAGTATCCTAGAACGCTACCATTTGTATGCCATCCACACTCTGTTGATGCAATTCATTCAAAAACTTGTCCATAATATAACTACCAATTCCCCACTTCACCTAAACAAGGATTTCCATAACACTGTATACCCATTTGCCAAAAAACTTTACACCCAAAGTTCTTAACACAATGCTTCCTGAGACATTGTAGAACATCTCCAAAAATATCATTACCAAAAGCATTAGCCTCTCTCTATCATTAAATCCCCTACTATCACTATGTGCCCTCTGTCTAATTCTCTTGGAAAGACAAAACAAATCCAAAAAATCCATGAGCAAAGCAATACCAATGCTTTCCATTATAACCATAACTCTAGGTTTAGATAGAGGCATAGAATGTATACCATTGGCCACTGCCCCCTTGAAATGAAACAACCATAGACCAATTAAAAGAGAAAATTAAGTTGATACTACCCACAATAAATGATAATTTCCTCAAACCTAGAACTGATGATGTAAAGGTTAACATTTGGCAAAAATGGGTGTAATTGGCATTAGAATTTACCAAAGCTTTGACAAGAAACATATTGGTGGGAAACCCAGTTTTTTTACTCTCAAGAAGATAGTTTCTTATTTCCCTTCTGGCTATCAGGGTGTTAGAGAAGCCACTTATTCTTAAACATAAAGTTAGTACAATGTTGATTACGACTTTTGCTAACCTTGGAAATATTATAGTAATACCTTTGTATCTTTATATTGTTGAGATTCCTCCACTCTTATGCATGTAATTTTGAAGGGAATCAAAAGCCGTGAATATGACTCCATCAATAGACCTGGTTTCTTCATCTTCATACCTTGAATATTTTAAAGAACTGATCAACAACTTTGTCCAATTATCCAATTATCATTATCCAATTTATTAAATTATTAATTTTTGTTCATCATTATTATCCAATTATAGTGTCCAATATTTGTTCAAATGTTTTAGTGATGAACTTATAATTTTTAGCTGGGTGTCTGAGCAATTGTAGAATGAATGGTTTGTTTATCAGAGTTCATTTTTATTGTTAAATAAGTTTGATATGTACTTTTTGGGTGTTTTAGAAATGTTTCTTACACCCTCCCTCATTCTACAATTCCATTCTGCATCCAACAAACTCTATTACCTTACGCTCTCACCTCCAAACCCTACGCAAACATTGGATCAACCCAGTTTTCATTCTAGCAATCAAAATTCAAATCTTCTTCGGCCATTTGTGATCCTGCAACCTGTTGTACCTTGTTGTATGAACCAAAGTGCAAATCATCCCTCACAATTCTCACAATCCACTTTTCCCGTTCAAAATGTCAGCTACACAACCCACTGGAATTCCTATAGCGATTACAAAGGAGACCCGTGACAAATGCCTACAACCACACAATCAATTACAGAACAGGGTGTACAAGAAGCCTCTTCCAGTTATATATCCCAAGTAATGGAGGTGGAGACATTGAAGACTTAATAGGAGAACTTGATAGATAGATATGGAGATAGATATGAACCATGGCTATCTATTATTTACTTATTTATGTGTCCATTGATGATGTGAGAACTATAACCTTCCATACTGAATCATAGTGTATAGGAATGGTACCCTAGTATTGTCCCTTACTCCTGAGTTATTTGAAAGGATGTTAGTCTCATGCATCAGGATCTATTTTGGCTAGATATATAGGTTAAAACAATTGTAGGCTTAATTTTTTGTTATTCATAATTCAATTTTAGTATTTTTTTATTTTCTTCATAATTCAATTTTAGTATTAAAATAAAAGGTAGATTTGTTTTGTTTATGATGAATTTTCCTTCATGGTTTAGTTACTTTTCTTTTTAACTAAGTATCCTCATTTGATATGATTCTAATTAGGTTTCCCCTTTTCTACTTTATACAATAAACAAGGTTTCTCTTTTGGAGTATAAGCTTTCAACCATGTTTGTCTGGGTTAACTATAATTCCTTAGACATGTTGTGATTTGCAAATATCAAAGATGTGTTGATTAATATTTAGTGAATTTTTTTTTGTTTAACATTGAGATTGTGTTATAATGATTTAAATATCGAGATTGTGTGATAATGATTTAAATATCCAGTTAGTAATTTTACAATTTTATATTGAGATTGTATTATTGTATTTGATGGCTTTTCATATTTTATTTTCTTGTTATTGGAAATATAATATAGAACTACATAATTATTACATGGTGAAATTGAAATCAATTATGTGGTGCAATGTTTAATAAATTAATAAATTATGATAAATGTTAAAACATATTTTTATTTTGTTATTATTTATTGAAATATAATACAAAATTAGAAGAATATTACATGGTGAAAATGACACCAATCTTGTGGTGCAATGTTTACTAAATTCTTATAAATGTTAGAATAGATTTTTACTATATTAATTTGGAACTGTTGTTTGTAGTCAATGTACATTATGGTTTATAACATTTGTTTATCTGAAATTTATTTATTTTTATTGGCAAAATATGAATTCAAATAAAATTTATATTTGGGTTAATTAAACATTTAGCTCACATATAATATATGTGAGATACATATAATATATGTGAGCTAGCTCACATATATTAAATGTGATCTAGCTCACATATAATATATGTGAGGCCCTATCCATGTACAGGGACATGCCCGAACTCGGGTCTGTCCCTAATTCAGGCCTATCCCTATACATGGACAGGGCCATATTCATCTATGTCCCTTAGCTTAGTAAAGGCTATGTGTTACAATATGACCATTATAGACTAATACATGGTTACGATAAAGGTATACAAATTAATGGTAATCATTCTAATCACTTGCTTGTTTATCTGATAGTTACGATAATACCGGTTATATTTAGTTCATGTTAGTAAGGGCTATGTTCTCCTGTTCAACTTAACCAATATCTTACATGTGATATGCTTACACTTCACATTTTATGTCCTTATTGAAACCCATAGCTATATGTGCTTTATATGAATAATTTGTACACACCATATATGTAGTTTCCCTAATAAAGGAAATATAACTAAAATCAATACTAATACCGATAATAATCAAAGCATGTAAGCTATCAAAATAATAGCTTGATCTCAACTAATATGAAACACACCATGTATAGCTCTATGCTCTCTTGTTGTAATTCAAAGTATGATTTGTAGTGCGACTTATAATTCTATGTTAGTATTACTAACATTGACCTTTATTATAGTGAAGACAGTAACATTGACCTTTATTATAGGTGATAGACATGAACTAATCCCATTGCAGCTAACATGAACATACTGCATATATGGTATATATACTAGTAATACCAGACCCGAGGAGTTGTTTGAGATTAACCGATGAATATGGTAACATATGAACAAGGGGAATCAATATGCATACTCTGATATAGGGTGGTATATATAATAGCCATAGTATTCCATGGATATCATACAGATATTAGTGGCTTATACCTTAGACTCAGAATCTACACTCTTAACTATATTGTAATATTCACATAGCTCATACGGGTAAGATATGAAGCTGATTCCATTTCTTTAGCTCTCTCTTAATCATAGTAAGTAAAACCCATATGTATTGTGATGCAGGAGCATCCACGAGAGCATCCGCAGCATCATCACGTCGTCAAGCGAGCCAACACGCACCCTTTTGAAATGCATTGGAGATTGGTGCGCCGTCGTTTGGATGAGAGCATTCATGGTGAAGCGCACTTATATTGTGATAGTAGATAAGAAGGCATTTATTTGATTTTAATGCTGGTAGATAGAATTCGCTGTAGATTAGACAGTTTAGCTATAGAGAGGGAAAACGGAATAATAGACACCCTCCATGTATATTCATTGTATCATTTTTTCTCATTCATTCAGACAGGAGCAAGAGAGCAAGAAGCTTGTGCAGAAAACCCTCCATGTACAGAAAATTGAATTAATAGGAAAACACTGATTCAATTACCATGGATGTGTTGGATACCTTTGTATTGTTGATGTTATGATTCTGTTTACTTGCTTCCTTTTATGCGTATCTGTTATATGCCGCATATGTGATTGCATATCAGGTCAGGGACCGGAGAGAATGAGTTTCAATTGTTTCTATGCTTAGGCCGTGAGATTCCTGCATCGAGTGCAGTGAAGAACCTCCRCATAGAGTGCGTCGAGGCGGCTAAGTAGTTGMGCTCTTGTCTCTCTTTTCCCCCAGAGTTGGGTTGAGCRTTCGAGCCGTGCAGGTGAGTGCAGGTYGAATTCGAGTTCTCAGTGGTGAGTCTGAKAAGAGGAATGAGAYGAGGYTGATCAAGCRTGAACACCCAGAACCCAGAAAGCTTCAATACTTGAGGAGTGGTTGAAGACTGAGCACCGGGATTGTGTTCGAAGAACCCTTAGAGGGGATACCCTTTCCGTCCGCTGAAGAAATTGATTCAGCAGGGGCCGCACAGGAGAGAGGCGGCGGAGCAGAGAACTCTTCATAGGGGAAGAGAATCGGCGACTGGAGCTGATCGAGGAGAGTCTCGAACCGTAGAGCACCGTTGATTCCGGTAGGGAGCTGCGAGGGGTTTTTAACCGCAGGTGCCCCAGAGCCCATTTCCATCGCACATTGGCAAATCGAGGTTGACGAGTGCAATAGTTCCATGCACGACGGACTCGCGAAGTGCGATCCCCCGATTTGATCGGGACCGTTGATTCCTAGAGGGACGGGTGGCACGAATCCGGAGTGTCGGGGATTCGGCATTCGGGGATTTCAGCAGCCAAGGACTCAGAGTCGTGGGTTCCGTGATCCGTGAAGTCCCGAAGGTGACGGAGTAGAGTGGGACCCCGGAGACACAGTGGAGTCCAGGTGGCATGCTCGCGTGACCTCGGAGTTTCGGCACTCGGGAAAGTAATAGGACGAGGTCCGCGCCTTTAGCGGAATTTTCCCGGGGTTGACCTTTGACCATCAGGATTTCGGAGTTCACTTCCCCGGGACAGCATCGTGGGTCTCGCGATCTCGCGAGGTCCGATCCCCCGAGAGAACGTGTGGAAAAGATCACCGAGTAACTGTGGGTAGAACTCCCGAGAGGAGTGGAAGAGTTGAGTCTCTTCGGGCCGAGAGGGAGAGAAGGTCCTGGTAGGGCGACCGCCTGCTGAGAGGCGAGGTTGCGTCAGAGTGGTATCAGAGCGAGGCTGTGGAAGTTCTCTTTTGTTCAGGTAGCAGGGAGCAACAGACATAATGCCGCCCCGGAGAGAGAGACAATCACCTGAACGGGAAGACAGGGATGCCCGGAGGAGAGGCAGGCGACCAGAGAATCCAGCAGGGAATGCTGAGATGGAACGTCAAATACGAGATCTCAGAGCGAGACTCGAAGATATGGAGACCACTCAGAGGCGAGAAGCCGACGCAGGAGAGTTCAGTGATCCGGAGATTGAAGAGGAAGCTGGACATGCCGAAGAGGAAGTCTCAGCAGAAGATGCCTCGACAGAAAGGTTGATACGAGCTATTTCCAGGATGAGCTCGAAGACGAAGATAGACATCCTGACTTACGAGGGGAGTCTAAATGCCAAAGAATTACTGGATTGGATCCGAGCGATGGATACCTACTTCGATTATGAGGATATCGAAGAGGACAAGAAAATAAGACATGCGGTTACCAAGCTGAAGGGACACGCAGCCTTATGGTGGGACGAGTTGCAAGCCGACAGACGTTCCAAAGGCAAGCAGAAGATTAAGAGCTGGGATCGGATGATCGCCAAGCTGAAGGCGAAGTTCATTCCGAGGGACTACCAGATCACTCTGTTCAGGCGTATGCAGAACCTGAGACAGAAGTGGATGACGGTGAAGGAGTACACCGAGGAGTTCTACAGGCTCAATATCCGAGTTGGTCATCGTGAAAGTGATGACGAAAAGGTGGCGAGATACCTGAATGGTCTCAGGTATGATATTCAAGATGAACTAAGCATGCTGACTATACGCACAGTTGAAGATGCGTATCAGATGGCTTTGAAAGCAGAAGAAAAGCTGAGCCGCAAGCAAGGTYAGCRAGGGCGARGTCGAAGCCAGCCGCGAGGAAAAGCTRTCGTCCAGGRGAGGGMAACGAAGCCCAARGAGGATTGGAAAAGACCTCAGGGCAGAGCTGAGAGAGGCGGTACCTCACAGMAGAGACCGCAKAAYTTTGAGCCGAGGAGGCAGCAAGAGGATCAGCAGGGAGGATATGCTGATGCCAACGCATTTCCTCGTGCCAGAGGCAGAGGCAGAGGCAGAGGAGGAGTTATCACATGTTTTACGTGTGGTAAAGACGGACACAAAGCCGTGGACTGTCCAGACAGGAAGGTAGACAGAGGAAATACTCATGTCGCTGAGGCGCAGAAGCAGGACGTGGAGGATGAGGACACTGGAAGTGGGAAGTCGCTGACAGTGCATAAAGTGATCCTAAACCCTCAAAAGGAGGCGGACAGCTCAGCGCAGAGATGTCGACTGTTCCGAACGACTTGCAAGACCCAGGGCTGGAAGTGCAAAGTCATAGTAGATAGTGGAAGCACAGACAATCTCGTTTCAACCGAGATGGTGGAGAAATTGGAGCTGAAAACACGCAAGCACCCAGATCCATACAGGGTGACATGGTTGCAAAAAGGACACCAGGTACGTGTTACAAAACAATGCTTGGTGAATTTTAAAATGGGTAATTATAGGGATGAGATTCTGTGTGATGTCATTCCCATGGATGTCTATCATGTATTATTGGGAAGACCATGGCAGTATGATAGGCATGTTGTCCATGATGGGAGAATGAACACATACACCCTGGAGAAGGATGGAAAATCACATACGTTGTTATCGATGAAAGATAAAGGGGTGAAACCAGAAGTTAGCAGCACGATACTTCTCATGAGTGGGAAGGAGCTTCTCACAGAACTGGAGAAGAATGAGGATCCACAGTTCCTTGTTGTCCGGAAGCCATGAGTTGTCTTGACAAGCACAAGGGTGGACGATTTACCTGAGGAGATTCAGCAACTGCTGGGAGAGTTTGCTGACATCATAGTGGATGAACTGCCGCGTTCATTTCCGCCAGTGAGAAGTGTGAGTCATCATATTGACCTCATACCTGGAGCGAGTTTGCCGAATAAGGCAGCATACAGGTTGACACCTCAAGAGAACGAGGAGGTCAAAAGGCAGGTTCAGGAGCTGCAAGATAAAGGACTAGTGAGGGAGAGCCTTAGTCCGTGTGTTGTTCCAACAGTAGTAAGTCCGAAGAAGGGTGGAGGCTGGAGGATGTGTACCGACTCCAGAGAAATAAATAAGATCACCATCAGGTATCGATTCCCATTGCTGAGAATGGACGATTTGATGGATTGCCTGAGCGGGGCAACTTATTTCTCAAAGATCGATCTCAAGAGCGGATACCATCAGATCCGGATGAGAGAAGGAGATGAGTGGAAGACGGCCTTCAAGACAAACGAGGGTTTGTACGAATGGCTGGTCATGCCGTTTGGCCTGACAAATGCACCTAGCACTTTTATGAGGCTAATGAATGAAGTCCTGCGGGAATTCATTGGCAGATTTGTGGTGGTGTACCTTGATGATATTTTGATCTTCAGCAAGACCAAGGCTAAACACCTGAGGCATTTGGCCACAGTGATGAGGAGATTACAGCAGGAGAAACTGCTGATAAATTTAAAAAAATGCTCGTTCATGCAGACAGAACTCATATATTTGGGTTTTGTGATTTCGGCCAATGAGTTAAAAATGGATCCTGAAAAGGTTGATGTAATCAGGAAGTGGCCATCGCCGAGGAACGTTTTTGAAGTACGGAGCTTCCATGGTTTGGCAAGCTTCTACAGGAAGTTCATTCGGAACTTTAGTGGAATTAGTGCTGCAATGATGGACACGGTCAAAAAGCGACATAAAAATTTTCTGTGGACAGCCGAGGCTGAAAGGAGCTTCAATCAGTTAAAGCGGAAGATCACCGAGCAGCCAATTTTGGTGCTGCCAGATTTTCAGAAGACCTTCCAAGTGAAGTGCGATGCTAGTGGGTATGCTGTTGGAGGGGTTTTAAGTCAGGATGACAGACCTGTGGCATACTACAGCGAGAAGCTGGATGATGCAAAGCTCGAGTATTCCACATATGACAAAGAATTCTATGCCGTTATCCAGGCATTGAAAAAGTGGAGGCACTATCTGATACCCAAAGAATTTGTATTGTACAGTGACAACCACGCACTGCAGTTTGTAAGTCAGCAAGAGAAGTTGAATCAAAAGCATGCGAAGTGGATAGAATATATGCAGAACTTCACGTTTGTGATCAAGCACATTTCGGGAACTGCGAACAAGGTGGCTGACGCCTTGAGCAGGAAGTGCTTGTTGCTGCAGGAATTCAAAGTCAAAACCTTGGGTTTTGAAAATTTGAAAGATATG
>SNQJ01S0010505.1:146127-156683 GCA_010110895.2 Picea sitchensis
AACACCCAGAACCCAGAAAGCTTCAATACTTGAGGAGTGGTTGAAGACTGAGCACCGGGATTGTGTTCGAAGAACCCTTAGAGGGGATACCCTTTCCGTCCGCTGAAGAAATTGATTCAGCAGGGGCCGCACAGGAGAGAGGCAGCGGAGCAGAGAACTCTTCATAGGGGAAGAGAATCGGCGACTGGAGCTGATCGAGGAGAGTCTCGAACCGTAGAGCACAGTTGATTCCGGTAGGGAGCTGCGAGGGGTTTTTAACCGCAGGTTCCCCGGAGCCCATTTCCATCGCACATTGGCAAATAGGGGTTGACGAGTGCAATAGTTCCATGCACGATGGACTCACGAAGTGCGATCCCCCGATTTGATCAGGACCGTTGATTCCTAGAGGGACGGGTGGCACGAATCCGAAGTGTCGGGGATTCGGCATTCGGGGATTTCAGCAGCCAAGGACTCAGAGTCGTGGGTTCCGCGATCCACGAAGTCCCGAAGGTGACGGAGTAGAGTGGGACCCCGGAGACACAGTGGAGTCCAAGTGGCATGCTCGCGTGACCTCGGAGTTTCGGCACTCGGGAAAGTAATAGGACGAGGTCCGCGCCTTTAGCGGAATTTTCCCGGGGTTGACCTTTGACCATCGGGATTTTGGAGTTCACTTCCCCGGGACAGCATCGTGGGTCTCGCGATCTCGCAAGGTCTGATCCCCCGAGAGCACGTGTGGAAAAGATCACCGAGTAACTGTGGGTAGAACTCCCGAGAGGAGTGGAAGAGCTGAGTCTCTTCGGGCCGAGAGGGAGAGAAGGTCCTGGTAGGGCGACCGCCTGTTGAGAGGCGAGGTTGCGTCATATTGGATAAGAGTATACCCTTTGTAATACCCTTTTTAATGATGCTACTAGTATAGTTATAGTGTTTCTTATAGTAATATCTCCATTTACACTATTCAATATGAGTAATAAGGATAAGGAAACCCATAATATATGATAGTTATAACATGTGGAATTGATATAGAAGAGTATTGGTCACTATGCTCATATAACTATAACTAGGATCAATAGTAATACAGTGTGACCATAACTCTGCTTATATTACATAAATATGATAGGTCTTTGCTTCTGTTAGCTTATGATCTTTAACTATCCTATGCCTAATTTGATTCCATTGTAATTCCCCAAATCATTTGTATTACTTGGAGCTAAGATGGGCATCACTCCTAGTTATAGTGTACATATTAGTGAACATACAATAATCATAGACTAGCTGAATCATAGAAGCATTACCAGTAGTTAATACAGATCCATATTACCATGTATTCCCCCTACAAGCGTATGTTTCCCATTAATTACAACATAGTGATTAGTTTATTATCTAGTCTAACAAAATCAATATCATGGAAACAATAGGGATAAAGTAAGTGTACAGAAACATGAATCAAACATGTTGTAATCATGCCAACTAACTTTATAGGGTTGACCATGATGAAGTATTGAGATAATATGGCATGAGACCATAACAAGCCCTCTATGATACCTCTATACATTATCTTTGGTGATCTATTACCCTTTGTATTTACACTAATATGTCACAGATACTAGTTACAGATTGCATGGTATTCTCTCTTCCTTATTTGATCCATAATTTGCAAAGCTTTACTGTATGAGCATACCATAGATATGGGAATATAAGGAAATGAGCAGTCCATATATGAGGAAAATCAAAGAAATCAACAAGGATAAGATATATTATCTCTATTGTGACAAGGGTGAATCTTGTTTCCATAACTATTACCATTGAATAGTATTAACTATGCATAATACTAGTATTCCTTAAATGGTAATACAAGTATGCATAATACTAGTATTAGTTCTATATTAGTGTCGATCAACTTTGACTGGAATCATAGTATTGAAACTGAACACATGTGGTGTATGTGAATAGTTTAGATAGAGCCTATGTTTTTGAGATAACACATTTAATTGCATTGATACAACTAAGTAACATGCATAATATATGGATTCATATTGATTATATCCATAGATCTAGTATCATAGCTTTGATCTTGAACTTACGTGTAAACCATATATAACACTAAGTAACTCTTACTGTATATGATAACCAAGCTGATATTGAAGTAATACCTAAGCTATTTGTAATGAACACATACTACTTATCACTATTCCACAGTGTTGATTAGGGAAATAAGGGGAATATACACACTTCTCGATAATGGTGATAGGTGAAAATAAGGGTAATATCTTATGACACAAGCATTAGAATCACATACAAGTGTAATACAGGTGTTGATACTTAGTTCCATTTCTTTCTAGTGATATCCCATGTAGTTAATAAGAGATAAGATTAATATCACAATGTGTATTAAATATGGTAAATAGGTAACATGATATCACCTTGTTGAACCTTAATCTAAGTTGTTCCTGTATTACTAATATCATAGTAATGTAATGGCTCTATTCCCCTTGTATTACAGGTTAATCTATTTCCTTTAGTTCTTATTATATACTTCCCTTTGTAGTAAACATTCATGTCATTTGATTCTATTCGCTATGTTATAGATCATAAAACAACCTTTAATTGTAATTGGACAAATAGGGAAAAGGTTAGTAGTATCTCTATTCAATGGACTTACTTATAGTGATCATTGTTTTGGTACCATGATGAGATTCACAGTATTGAATGTTATGGAATTAATGGGAAGCAATATCACTAGATACTACACAATGAGAGATTCAAGCCAGTGTAATCGGTAGTTCATAATCAGATACATTAGACTCATATCAAGAAGCTATAATCATAGTTAGTTTTGTACTAATCCATATCCAAGTAATGGAAATCAATGGTAATAAGATAATCAATATCATAAGTAGTAATAATACCTCGCTCTATGTGATGGATAGGTGATCAAAATAGTAGTAGTGATCCTGTATTACTATTAATTTAATGAACATTAGCTTTGTGTTAATTACATTATGAGTATTTGTTATTATGTGATATTACATATGGTATAAGTAGTAACATGTAGATATTGATCTTAAAGTAGAGATTACTTTATAGGTACCCATCATGTAATGGTTCCAACAACTGTAGGTAATCATATGGTGTTAGTTATGTGATTACCTTTATCTAAAGAAGAATGTGATTATGGTGTTAGAAAGCATATAGAATTCCTAGGAACCGTATCTGCTACTACTGTTGTTGTAGGCTTTATATCTTGACCTAGTGGAAGTATAATTAGCTAGGATGCTACTTACTCAACTTCTAGAGATTTACCTGGAGATCAAGTTGACACGACCACCTAACCATTTCAAGATTTTTATTCACCTTAGCCTCAAAATCTATAATAGTAAGCATAGATAAGCCCATTTGACTTGTCCATGGGCATGGATAGGGAAATATTTGGCCCTATCCATGTACATGTATAGGATCAAATTCAGGCATGTCCCTATACATGGAAAGGGATGAATATGGCCCCATCCATATATAGGGACAAGCTCAAACCTACTATAAATTAATAATTTATGAACACAATAGGATGCAGACACAGTAGAGTAAAAACAAATACACAACAACACCTAAACCATACCGAGCACAAATAAGTAGAGGTATAATATGTTTATCAGATGGGATGACAGATCTGAATTTGTACCCATCCATGTACAGGGACAGGATTCAATTCGAGATTGTCCCATTATTGAAGAACAACATATGTATAAATTAAATAACATCCAAAGAAGATCATGATCACATTATTGATCTTCCTTCGGTTTTTTGGTTTATTTTGTTTTTTGTTAAGTACCAAGTTGAGATAATGTGTGATTATTTTCTCTCCCGGGATGGTCCATGAGACCTAGGAGTAGTTAAGAAGAGAATGATCACATTATTGATTTTACTTGTATGTTGGTGATGCAGGAGCATCTCTCCATGCCAACCATGTGCTAGCCAGCCAGCCCACATCAGCGCATGCATTCAATTAGGAGAAGAGGCGCTAACCCTCTCACATTTTAAAATTTGAATGTAAATGTAATTAAATGCATGTAATTTCGTTGAGCCATGAAGTCGTGCCTTTGTGCATGCATAGATGTAGGTAGATTCAATGGTTGTAAGGCTGCAATCTAGATCCAATCTGGACTAGACAGCCATTTAATTAAGAATTCAATGTAATTGAATAGGGTATGTATCTTGGAGGGAAGAGCTCAAAGCGCCCCCTCATGTAAAAGATCTTTTTGGTCTTGTTTTGAGTTAGTCTGAGGGAGAATAGAGAATAGAGAATAGAGAAGAGAAAATGAGCCGAGACACTGTCAAAGTCTGATCTCAGGAACACCTTGTAAAGGGAGGCATTTTTATTAATACAAACCAGAGCAGTTTTTCCTGCATATTATCTGTGTTGTGTGAATGCTTTCATGTGTTCTTTGTATTCTATGAATGTATGTTGTAGATGTGCATTTGCAGGGACAGATAGGTTCTGCTATCCGAGGAGTTGTTTGATTTTTAGGTTGGAGTTCTTTGAGGCTTCATGCCAGAAGGCGTGACAGAACATTGTGGCTTATGATAGTCAGTGCTTAGAGAGCACTTCCAATTCTGCGGAATTTGGACAAAGACGTGCTAGGAGGGAACACCAACTGAAATCATTGACTCAGAAGAAGACCTCAAGGTTGTTGAACACCTTGGAGGCAAGACTGTGTAGAGGAAGGCATAGTGGAGGACAAAATCGCTGCAGGATTCTGTAAGAACTCTGCCAGGTGGGCATTGAGTAGATGCACAGGTTGCATTGAGGAGGAACTCTGCTATGAGTTCCAATAGAAATATAATCACTGAGGATTCTGAGGGCTCTTCCAAGAAGGCATTGAGAAGGTGCATAGAGTGCACAGGAGAAGACAAAACTGTTGAATGTTCTGTGAGAAGATATTCTGCTAGGAGGGAATTGAGTAGATGTGCAGATAGAGCACAAGGGAAGAACTCTTTGATTTTTGAACTGAATAAGATTCCAAGGAATGATATTCATAGGGTTGTTGAACACCCTGTAGTCTCAGTAAGAAGTTTTCTTGAGAAAAGGAGTGCCAGGAGGGCATCAAATTCTCCATCTGAAGGAGAAGGAAGGAAAAGGGTGAAGTCCCCTTAGAGATCTGAGTAGCAGAGAAGCTCAGAAAAGATAGCACCGAGCTAGCATGCAGAGATTCTGTAAGGTGTGCAGGAGTCGTTGAAACCTTTTAAGGTTTTAGAGAAGGCCAAGCTCAGGAGGGAGAGTGATTTTACGCACAGAGGCCACAAGAGGTTTCAGAGGCCGAAAGTGTTACACATTATTTTTGTCATCTCTATGATCGTTAATGATGTAAACCTATATGTTGCCTTCAGAGGGGTCACAATGGCCTGAGTTCCTAAAGAGAGAAGGGAGAAGAAATTCTCCTGAGAAAAGAAGTTGCATTTTCCTATGTAAAAACCTTATAAAAAGGGATGTTCACAGGTTGCTATATAGGCAGGGTGTGAGAATGACCAATTCTCGCAGGTTGCACTATAGCCATGGTGTGAACAGTTTGCAGGTTTCACTATAGCTAGGGTGAGAGAATGACAGCACGTGGAAAAAACGTACGGTTTCTCGAATCTTCTAGAAGGAAAAGCTTCTATGGTGAGGTGGCATCCGAATGGTTTGGATATTACTCGCTTTCATGATTTAGTGGGATCATCCTAACCTCCTCACCTTATCCTCTTCAACTTATAAAAGGAGAGGAGTTCTCATGGAGAAAGTTAGATTGGATGAGCTTTTGTTAGCTTTTGGTTGGCTTGGAATTATTAGCTTCTCTCATGGAAAGTTAGATTGAGCTTTGTTAGCTTTGCTGGCTTGGAATTATTAGTTTGGTTGGAGTGGTTTTGAGATTTGTTTTGTCAAGATAGATTGTGAGTAGCTACTCCATCTATGGTCTCGCATCACTTCTGGTGAACAAAGTGTGTGGGTAACGGCGACAGCTGGAAGGGACCTACGACATCAAGGCACCTACTTTAATATCTCTTTCACATTTAATTTAATATAATACAACAATATTATTTTTTCCCATAAAGATATGTCTTCTTTAGTACATAACTCCTTGATCATATGTATAGATTAGCTATTGAATATATTGATTTGTCTTCACTTCGATTGGTTTGTACTGTTGTGATCTGAACGGCACAAGAGCATTGGAGCAAATCTTGGAACAACAAAGACCCAAGGAATCGTTCATAAGGTATATCTATGATCATTGCCTCCTAGTTAATTCAATAGTCTAAATCTAGGGAAAGAGTAATATTCTGTCCTGTTTTGTTCTAGATCCAGGTGGATCTAGGGAGATTGGTTTGTGTCCGCACTTACGGATTTATTCTGAAACAAAATTGGCGACTCCACTGGGGAACGGATTGCTTCCTAGATTTTTAGCGTGTGTTTTCTTTAGAATTGTTTAGGGAGATCGGTTTGTGTCCGCACTTACGGATTTATCCTATAACAAAATTGGCGACTCCACTGGGGAACGGATTGTTTCCTAGTTAGTCTAGTTTCCCTTTCTTTGATTGCTTGTTTTCTGGTCTCTGAGTCTGTGGGAGATCCATCAAGACTCTATGGATTTGAAAGTTCACTCAAAATTTTGGTCCTTTTTCCAAATTTTGTGTTTACAGACATTCTCGCACTATACCCTTTAGTGGTCTGCGAGAATCATTCATGTTCGCACCCTACTGTTCAGTTAGGTGCGAACTTCTCACACCCTACCTATGTCTAGACTGCGAGAATACCTAATTCTCGCACTGTACTCTATTGCTAGGCTGCGAACTTGTTTGTGAAAATTTTTGGATTGGGTCTTGTCATTTTTTGATGCCCAGTTTTGCTTTGAACAACTAGATTGAACTTTTGGAGCCTATATTGATCTATTTACAGTCTGCCTGACATTCGTTGAGTTTCTTTTAGCCACTTTTGCTTTGTTTGGTTTTGAAGGAATAGTCTCTTGCTTTGAGTGTCTTTCAATTACAAAGCATGTGTTTTCTTTAGAATTGTTTAGGGAAAGATCAGATTTCTTCTGAATAGTTTGCTTTAAAAGAGAACCTTTAGTTTGGGTTGCATTGTTTTAAGAAAGTTCATTATTGCTTTTAGTGAAATTTTTGAAACAAAAAACATTTAATTTCTTGCTTTATATTAGATTGGGGGCATCCTTGCATTTGAAGTAGCTAAATTTCATGATTAATATTGATGAGTGAGAAAAAAAAATTGGGACATCGTGCATATGGGAATGATAAATGTTTTCTCCTTCTCGTAGCATAGATTTCATCGAAATGAAAAGATTGCATCTTCATATCTTTGCATAATTTTTTGAGTCGGTCAAAACACCATATTGTCCACGCCATCTTCCTTTTGAGTAACAACAGCCATAAAATAAAGCGCTTATAAAAATTGATTAGAGATTTTTATCTTTTCTGGTAGCAAACCTACATTAGATTAGTTGCAGGGCTTTGGAATAGGTGTGAAAGATAAATTTCCAAAGCTGCAAACAAACATAGTATATTGTGATAGGGAGAGTTAAATCCATTTGCAACATATTGTCCTAGGAAGCCCTTCTAACACAAGGGTCAAGCACTAGGTCGCATTGGTGTTGGCAGAGTTACTCACCCTGCTTTGTTGACATCAGTGTAGAGACTGCACGTATTATGGGGGTCGCTTGAGAGGTATACCCACAATGATGAGTGGTTTTTGAGTTGATTTTGGGCTAGATACCCTGCCCTTGCGTGTGGATTGGACTGACGACTGTTCCCCCAGGCTTTATTGTTGTTGGCGGTAACCTTAGTGGCCTATATTTCTAGGTTCTTTACATGAGGTGACTGTGGAGGGGAAAGTCTTCACGGTACCTGGAATCGACATTGGCCAAACTCACTCGGGCTCCTTGGAGGGTATACCCACAATTATGTGTGGGAGCTTGCACCAGGGTGTAAGTTCGTTAAGCAGGTCGTCAACGTAACTTTTCCACCCGCTCTATCTCAGCCCATTCTTACTTTGTTCCCGCGACGTTGGATTTCATCACCAACTAGTGCGTTCATTGTGAGAAGGTTTTGTTTGTTTGCTTGCTTCCTAGATTTTTAGCGTGTGTTGTTTGTTTTCTCTAGTGGACTCTAGGTTGGATTTTTGTTTTTCATGGCGTCAGTTCCCGAAATGACCAATGAAGGAACCTCTGCTCCAGGGGAACCTTTTGTTTTTCCTCCTTATGGAAACATTGGTCCTCCTCACATCGCTACTTTGAGCCTTCCAGGTCTCACAATTGGATTCTCGGTGTGGTTTTTTTCCACTCAGGTAATCCCGAATGAAGCAAGTGCTTCGGTCGTAAGCACTTCCCCCCAAGAGCATCAAACTCATGTTGATCCTTCACCTTCCTCACCAGTAAGTTCTTCTTTGCCTTCTTCGCTTGCAATGTCGCCTTCCGTTTCATCTTCTTCGTCGAGTGAAAGTTTTGAACCTAGTAACTCGGTGAATAAGAAGAAGAAGAAAAGGAAGAATAAGAAGAAGAAAATTAAGCAAGGATCAAAACCTCCAACCACTGTCAAACATGTTGGAAAACAACCAGTTACTGTTACTTGTGTTGGGAGTGTTGATGATGTCAAGATCGCCCAAACAACTCGTAAGCCCAAGTACCCTTGCAGGCTTTGTAAGGGTAGCCATCTTCTTAAGGATTCCCCTGGTCTATCCAAGGTTATAGAAGTATGGTCTACACATCCTCGCCAACCCACGTCATTAGCCTCTGAACAACATGTTGATGACCTCCCGTCGACTAGTCATGATACGGTTGGGAAGAAGAAAAGTAGAGTCAAATTCCCGTGTCTGTTATGCAACGACAGTCATCTCACTCACCTTTGCCCTTGTATGGATGAAGCCTCGAAATTACTGGAAGACATGACTATTTCACAGGCTCAACTTCCAGCCGCTTATCGCAAGCTTTCTCTCAACCCACTTGTAGTTGATGGAATGATCAATCAGGTTCCCCTGTCGGTAAGTCTGGTTGATCAAGTGGTCAATCTGGTAACATCTTTGGATGAACCAGTAGACCAAGTGGTTGATCCGATCCCATCCTCGGTCAACCCCACTCTCCAGTTAGAGAGTGAAACCCAAGCGGTCGATTCATTTCCACCTGTCGACCCCATTTTCTCCTTGGGGAATGAAACCCAAGTGGTCGATCTGATCTCTCCATCGATCGATCCTACTCTCCCGCTAGAGAGTAAACCCGATACTGCCCATGTTTTTCTCATTGATACAGACTCTACCATGTCAGGGGGTATTCCTCCTTCTCCCATGGAACCCCCTCCAAGTAATGAGGTCATCCATTTTGATTGAGGTGTGCTAACTGGACCTCGTCTTCCCTCTTACATTCCTTTCCAGATTACAGTACAGGTTTGTGGTCGGGACGTTACCAAAACGTTGATAGATGAAGGTTCGTCTGTTAGTATTTTGTCCTATATTTCTTGGAAAGATTTGGGTTGTCCTTCACTTCCGCCGGTTACACAGAATCTGTTAGCTTTTAACAGAAGAACTAGTCAACCTTTAGGGACCCTTCCTAAGTTTCCTATAACTTTGGGAGGAAACACTGTCTTCATTGATGTCATGGTAGTCCAAGACCCCTTGTATTTTTCTTTACTCCTTGGGCGAGATTATGTCTATGCCATGAGAGCTATTATCTCTACTCTTTTTCGTGTGATATCTTTCCCTCATGATGGAAGAGTTGTGAGTGTTGATCAACTTTCATTCATTGACCCCATCTGGATTGCCTCCCTGAATGGTTCTTGTATGCAGACAGTATCGCCCCTGCCACAGGTTAATTATGTTGCGTTGTCGCCCATGGCTTCCACTTCTGATGACTTAGATCCAGTAGTTGACATGGTGATCTCTTCGATAGGGTTGTTAGAGACTGATCTCTTTCCTCTTGTCGATGTGGTGTCCTTCCAGAGTGTGTTTCTTCCTTCCAGTGAAGACCTCTTGGAAGCCATGACCGAGTTTTGTCCCTTGACATGGTGTCATTCTGGAGCATTGTCCTCTTGGAATCCATGATCAATAAGAGAGGTTACGAGGATAGTTGTTGCGTCTCTGCGGCCACCTCGTTAAAAAATGAAACAGAGGTTTCGAGGATAGTTTTTGTATCTCTAAGGCAACCTCGTTAAAAAATGAAAAAGAGGTCTTTGAGCATGGTTTTTTGATTTCAAGCTCGTTAAAAAATGAAACTGCTTCCGAGGATAGTTTTTGCGTCTCTGTAACAACCTCGTTAAAAAATGAAACAGAGGTCTTTCGAGGATAGTTTTTGCGTCTCTGCGGCAACCTCGTTAAAAAATGACACAGAGGTTACGAGCATAGTTCTTGTTTCTGTGTCAAGCTCGTTAAAAAATGAAATAGTTTTCCCCCTCTCTATTTGAGTTGTTATCACTGAAATTTCGTCCGCACAGGGCGACAAGAACTCTGCATCATCAGCACAGAAAAATAGGCATTCATGGCACAAGGATTAATTCCACAGCACAGCAAAAGGGCCAAAACTATACAAAAATGGCTAAAAAATTAA
>SNQJ01S0010506.1:0-60485 GCA_010110895.2 Picea sitchensis
AAAGCCCCTCATTTGTTGGTTTTCCCCACACTGGGGTTTCCAAGGTATTTTTGGTGTTCTCTATTTTTATGTGCTTGGTTTCCATTTACTTCTACTGTGCAAATTTAGTTAAATAACAAAACTATAAATTATTTGCATAATTTCTGAAGTTATAACAACACTGTGTAATTTTTAGGTTATTAAATTGTTGGCAATAATTTATGTTTGCTAAGTTATAAGAAATTAACAAAATGTTGGGTTTCTAGGATAAGAATTATGATGGTTTCAGTGTGTGATTGAGATCTTTAATCGTTTAAATTGTTATGGTGGTATTTATTCTTACTACCACTTAACACTTGAATCGATTCCTTGAGAGCTTGTTTGTTGGTATAAAATGCTACTAGTGCGCCCACTTAGAGTGTTGATAAACCCAATCGACCTGAGATATACACTCGTCATATGATGCACTCTAGTTTTTGCTAATTGATTGCCTGGGCCAATTTCGTCACTGCTAGGCGACTTGATTTGCTTGCTGGATCGATTCATACTTCCTGGGCATTTTTTTCTCTCACCCAGAGGCCATACAACAACTATATGAATCACACATAGCTCCTCTCTCTCTCCCTAGGTGATGAAGTCAATTGTTGGGCATTTCTTCCCCCAAAGTACATATTCATAGCTTGGTCAACCCCCACTCAACCTAGTCAACTTGTCTAATCGTTGGACAAGTTAATTGTCGACCCCACATGCAATTTGTTTGAGTTGTTGTGATCTCTTGCATTAATCGCATTCATAGACATCGTGATTTGTGTTGAATGTAACATTCATGTTACCACACCACTACTTAAATTGTTGAGGCTTGCCCTTAAATTCCTAGTACTTTGGGAGTATCACTTATAGCCCCATTTTAGTTTGCTTTGATTTATGGGTTCATGTTTTGCTTGAGCGCTATACAAGTTACATGCAATTGCTCATCCATGCATTACACTACTACAACTCCCACAATCGATATGAATGAGTTGGGTATAATATATTGCTTCACGATGCATTCAAATTGCAATGATAGAACAATTTAAATTCCACAATAAGCATCCATGTTGATGAATTGTGTGGATTCTCAGTCTCTCAATTACGAATCAGATGGTATCAAAGCAGGTTCGTCAAAGAATTCGAAGCAGCTGCCATGGGCAAAGCCTTGAAGAGGGAGAAGGTGGAAGAGTTCAAAGACTTCAACAGGTAGATCTAAAAGGAAAGTCAATATTGGAAGGAGAAAGCAGATGAGTTGAAAAAAGAGCTTGCTAAGCACTAGGACTCGTTCACCACCATGAGGGTAGAATTAGACAGGAGCAAATTACAACACTTGCAATTAGGGGAGAATTCACTAAGTTGGATAATTGGCAAGAGGAGAGGTTCATCAAAGTCACTAATCTTGACTAAAACAAGATTTGGCAACGAAGGAAGAGGCCTTGAAGAGGCTACAACTATAAGCTATTCTCCAAGAGACCAAGTAGGCCCCTTTTGTTGCCACTGTGGAAGACGACACCATTAAGGAGACAAGCCTAATAGACTCAACTTCCAAAGAGACCTTTGGTGACTTTTAAAAGCACACTAAAGGCATCAACTCGAAGCTCACGAGACAAACGACCAAGGCTAGAAAAAGGAAGGCCAAGGGATTTGATCCCCATTGTAGCTCAATAGAGGCCCAAGCATGAAGGCCAAGGTTTCAGTAGACAAGAAGCTAGCACAAGTGCAACTCAAACCACCTTCGTCAAGGCAAGAGGAACCGAAAAAGAATCCATTCCCATGGAGGAAAAGGCAGCTAGAAAAGGAGTGTGCAACAAGCCACTCAAATCTACTTGTAGAGGCTTGGAAGAGGGTAGCAACGAAATGATTCTGCCATCCAAATCAGCTCCAACTCTTGGGAGACCAAGCAACCAAGATGGCAAGCATCGTCATAAACCAAGAAGGTATGGCATAGTTTGTTTCTGTTGCAAGAAAAGGGGTCATAAGGCTAGCAATTGCTAGAACTCCAGAAGGCCAAACAACCCATGCAAGAACTACTGCCAATACTGCATATTGACTAGATATTGGGAGGCCAAATGTTGGAGGCTTCAGCCCAAACTCCATCCGAAGAACAAAACAGCCAAGAAGAATGTTTGGAGAGTCAATGTCAAGGGGAAAGAGGAGCTATGTGGACTTAAGGACCAAGGAGCAACGATTGTCCAACGACCTATTGCAACAACAAATGTCATCTCCAGCCATGAGATGGACAAAGAACTTTATGCCGAAGGAAACCCTATTCAGCTCTTACCTTACATCCTACAGTGGAGGCACCCTTTCTTGGAGATTTGTTGAAGATTGCTAGATGGCAACAAAGGAGGTAGGCATGCAAATGGGAAGAAGAAAAAACTGAAGGAAGTTAAAGCTTTTGGGGACAATAAGCCTGCAAATGGGGAGGTGTGATTCGAATTGGATCCCCATCAAAACCTCTTGTAAATTTTGCAATAAAGACGCAATTGTTATTTATATTTTAAATTGTTTGTCTAGCGAAATTAGAAGGGGAAATGGACCTTTGTGATGGTTGGCCTTCCAAAGGCAGGCCATTAAAAGAAATGACAGCTATAGTGAAAAGATCTAGGGAAATGCAAGGAGAACTGCAGAGGGTGGTAGAAAAAGTGGAAGCTCAAATAGGACAACCTACTTGAAGATCACTCGACGAAAGAGTCTAGGATCCTATCCACAATGAGCGAAGGTGTTGTTGAGCAATGGCCATCTACAATTTGTATTGTCGATGAGTAACAATACACAACTCTGTGTATAGCTCACCCCTTTGTATTTGTCTCCTAAGCTTAATAAAAATCCCCATTGAAAGTTGGGTTTCTAGGATAAGAATTATGTTGGTTTTGATGTGTGATTGAGTTCTTTGCTCACTTAAACTGTTATGGTGGTATATATTCTTACTACCCCTCAGCACTTCAATTGATTCCTTGATAGCTTGTTTGTTGGTATAAAATGCTACTTGTGCACCCGCTTGGACTATTGATAAACCAAATCGACCTGAGATATAATCTATCATACGTTGCACTCTAGTTTCTACTAATTCATTGCATGGGCCAATTTCCTCAATGTTGGGCAACTTGATTCATTTGCTGGGTTGATTCATACTTCCTGGGCATTATTTTCTCTCACCCAGAGGCCATACAACAATTGTACAGATCACACATAGCTCCTTTCTCTCTCCGTGGGCAATGAATTATTGAGCGTTTCTTCCCCTAGACTACATACTCATAGTTTAGTCAACCCCCACTCAACCTAATCGACTTGTCTAATCACTAGAGTTAATTCTCAACCCAATTGGCAATTTTTTTGAGTTGTTGTGCGTTCTCTTGCACTAATCACATTCATAGAAGCCACAATCTATGTTTAATGTAACTTTCGCGTTACCACACAATTATTTAAAATTTAAATTATTGAGCGCTAACTTGCCCTTGATTTCCTGGTACACTTTGTTCTAGCTTGAGGAGTATCACTCATAGCCCCATTTTAGTTTGCTCTGATTTCCAAGATTGTGTTTTGCTTAAGCACTATACAAATTATATGTACCACCTCAACCATGCATTACACTCCTACAATTCCAACAATTGACGTGATTTTGAGTTGGGTATAATATATTGTTTGACAATGCATTCAAATTGTTGAGATAGAATAGTTTAAATTCTACAATAAGCATATGTGTTGGTGAATTGTGTGGACTCTTAGTCACTCAATTACAAATCAACATATCTTTATATACACAAGCTCCAACACTCTACTTAGTCGACAAACTTAAATTGTGTCAAAATACTCCTTTTGTTCCCCTGCCAAACATGTTGCACATATCCCTTCCTCTTTCTAAATAGAAAGTAGTACAATTGCCATCTTTAACCTTCTCAAAAGAGAAATGTTTAAAGCCTGAATGCCAAAGTGAACTAACATTAGTGTCTACACTTGTTGCCAAGTCCTATGAATTTCTCAAAGCCAAGTCCTGTGAATGTGTCACCACCACATCTTGCAACTTGTACAAACCATGTTCCCCCTCCTAAAGCAATAATCTAACTAACCAAAAGCAAATTTCTAATCAAACTAAGAATGCAAAGAACTTTTTTGAATATAAACCTCTTAGTTTTACATCCTCACACCCCTCAACCACATGGGTTTTTCCTTCACTTAAGATAAATGTTTTTTTCCTAGGCCTAGCCTCAATAAAGGAAATAAACAAACAATATGTTTTGAGATGTGTAAGTCAAAATAGCAATCAATCTCCACAAGCCTAGAAAAGTTATTCCATTAACAAGCTTAGAAATATAATTAGCCCAATACTATTATATTTTGCAAGCTTGCCATTTTTAAATATTCAAATAAACTCCAAAGAAAAAGAAAACCAACTTTAAACCCCAAAACAAACTTACCACCTACATGCCTTTTATCCTACCTAGAAAACACCTTCCCACAAACAATAACTACAAACCAACACTATGGTTTCCTCCTACAATGCACTTCTCACCTCCAACAATAATGTTTATCTTGTGATGTTGAATTTTGTCCCCTAGCATTATCTCACTCCTAGTAAGCATTTCATTGATCTATCATTGTCGTGGCAATCCTAGCTCTATGTTTGAGCTTCATCTCCTTACCAGTGATATGCAACACTATCACTAACCTTTGTCTCCCTAGTAGTAAAATTATAATAATTTTTTTTCTTTAATCGTCCCAATGAAGTTTCCTTTACCATCCCTACATCTCTTCACACCTGGTAACATTTTTCCCACTTTAATGCTCCCTAACTCACACATTCAAATTATCCTTCCAAGAGGCAAAAAGTTTTACCTAGCAATCCTATTGTACCCAACACGCTCATTGTTACCTAAACATAACACTCTAATTGTTTTCTTCGCTAACCCTACCCAACTATGTTCTTGCTCTTGACATATTTTAGCAAAACACTCTAATTGTCATCTTCATTAAACCTGTCGTGAAACTACCACTTGTCTTGCACCTGCAACCAATACACATTGATGCATGCATCATTATCGCTTTTTTCATTTTTAGGCATTTTGTGTCAGAGTTGTCACCTTAGTCTAACAAACCTATATTTCCTGCTCTATCATGCTAATTGTTTACTCTAGTCCCATGCAATTTTTTGTAAAACTCCATGTTGACTGTCAAATTATATGCACAAAAAAGCATTTATATTCCAACCTATCTATGGACAATCTACAATGAAGTATTGACCATCAAGCCACCACACTTGTTATCATAAACATGTATGCTACCTGCTCAGACACAGTAGATAAAAGATAATTTTTTATTATCTAACCATCGTTCTTCACTACATGTGTGCTACCACAATGGAGAAAATGCTTGCAAGAAAAAATATATATTTGCTCACTAATGAGAACCAAATTTTTCCTACTAACCATCGTTTACTTTCGACTGTGACCCAACAAACTCCCAATCTCCATTTCAAAGTCACCAATCCTGCTGCTAGCCACTAAATTTTCTCTCAAATGAGACATCCTCCACATGAGTTGGTTCTCGACAATACTTGCACATAACTACAATATCATTTTGTTCTCTACTCCAATCCTGCAACTAGCCACTAAATTCTCTCTCAGAGGAGACATCCTCCACATGAGTTTGTTCTCAACAATACTTGCACATATCTACAATATTGTTTTGTTCTTTGCTCCTTGGTTTTAGGCTATAGGTATTTTTTAGAATAGATTAGAACTACTTTTCTCATGCTTTTATAAGAGTTGCCTTTACACTCCCAATATTGATGCAAGAGCATCTCTCCACGTCAGCCAGCCATGTCAGCGGTTTCAAATCACGTGCTGAAGAGAGGCGCAGCCTTCGTTTTCAAATTGAATTTGAATGAATGTAATTAAATGTTTTAGGCTGTTGAGTCGTGAGGTCGTGCTTTGCACAGGCGTAGAAGTAGGTAGGCCTTAAATGTTTGTAAGGCTAAGATCTAGATCCGGATTGTGGACTAGACAACCCATTCAATGTAATTGAATAGGGTAGGTGAGTGTGGAGGAAAGAGCTCGAAGAGCCCCTCATGTAAAAGATCAATTTCGATCTCATTTGGAAAAGGGTTGTAATGGAAGAGTTGTAATAGTCGAGNGATTGTGGACTAGACAACCCATTCAATGTAATTGAATAGGGTAGGTGAGTGTGGAGGAAAGAGCTCGAAGAGCCCCTCATGTAAAAGATCAATTTCGATCTCATTTGGAAAAGGGTTGTAATGGAAGAGTTGTAATAGTCGAGAGAGCAGAAGAGAAGGAGCCGAGACTCTGTTAAAGTCTGAGCTCAGGAACACCTTGTAAAAACAGGCATTTGCCATTTAATACAAAGACAGCAGTTTTTCCTGCATATTCCCTGTGTTGAATGAGTGTCTGTGTGTGTTCTATTATGCTGTGAATGTATGCTGTGGTTGTGCATTTGCAGGGAGTTGTTTTGATTTCAGGCTTGAGAGGTCTTTGAGGCTTCACACCAGGAGGGTGTGACAGAACGCTACGGGTTCTGATAGCCAGTGCACTGAAGCACTTCTGAACTCTGCGGATTCAGACAAAGGCGTGTCTGGTGGGCACAGAAGCTGAAATCATCAATTCAGGAAAGACTTGAGAGGTTGTTGAATACCTCAAAAGGCAAGGTTGTATAGGCAAAACACAATTGCAAACAGAAACTCTCTTTGAGTTCTGTAAAGATCTGCCAAGTGGGCATTGAGCCAATGCAAGGAGTGCACAGAGGAAGAACTCTGTTGTGAGTTATGAAGAAGACAGTAACTCTGCTGTGAGTTCTGTATAACTCTGCCAGGAGGGCATTGAGACAGTGTGCAGGTAGGCACAGAGAGGAAGAGAACTCTGTCGAGTTCTGTAATTGAGGAAGAATCCACTAAAGGATCTTCACAGGGTTGTTGAACACCCTGAGCACTCAGCAAGAGGTTGCTTGAGTGAAGGATAGCCAGGAGGGCATCCAAGTTCTCCATCTGAAGGAGAAGGGAAAAAGGATAAAATCCCTTAGAGGCCTGAGTATCTGAAAAACTCAGAAGAGACAGCATTGTATGTGCGAAGACTCTGGAAGGAGTGCAGAAGTCACAAAACTCTTTGAAGGGTTCGGGGTTCCCTAAAGCTCGGGAGAAGCAGAGATTTTATACGCGCAGGCGAGGACTCAAGTCGAAGAGCTCGCAGGTAAAGGAGAAAAAAGGTCGAGGCCTTTGAACATTGGACTTTTTCCAAGTGTTGGCAGAAAGTGAGCCAAAGCTCAGGAGGAGCAATGGATGTCGTCGGATGCTCCGAAGAGATCTGGACCGTTGAAGGTTTCCACGTCAAGGAGGCAGTGCAGGAGGAGCGCACAGAAGAGATGATCTGAACCGTCAGATCTCGAGCGAACAACCGTCAGTCGTTAGATCTGATAGAAGATGCACGGGGTTAAACCTTCGTGAACAGCAAAGCAAAAGTCCCGAGAAGGGGTTGTATCGGAATTTCGACGTTCAGGAGTTCGGGAGTCTGAAGAACAAAAGTCCGGGCACTCGACCTCAGAAATCGCGAAACTACGAAATAGATCTGAGTCGTCCGTTTGCGGGAGGACGCGTGTTGCGAGATCATCCGTTTCGGGGATTCGGACACCGGGAATTAGAGAAGGAAGTCTCTGGACTTCGCAAGTAGCGAAGTCGCGAAGAGATCAGGACCGTCCGTCTGAGGAGGACACGTGGCAGCAATCGCGAGGTCGACGAAGTGTCAAAGAAATCTGAGTGCAGGCTTCGCGAACTTGGAGGTTCGCAAGGTGAGAGCCCAAGGATTGGGTGCTCCAAGCCGCAAAGTCGCGAAATCGCGAGGAGCAAGGACAGCCATTGGATCCAGAGAACGGGAGGACCGTTGGATCAGGAACCCCATCACCTATCGCGCATTCGAAGGTTCGGAGGTTGAGAGAACCTCTTCTCGACATCAAAAGTCGCGAAGTGCCGAGAACCGAGACTCGTGTGGACACATGGCAGAACCACAAGGTGGGGCCTGTGTGATTGACAGGCGGACACGCGTCACCTGGAGAAAGGAGTCAACGCTCCGTTGATTTCTCGCATCTCGGGGATTCGCGGGACAAGAGCATGAGATCTCAACCCTTCAACTTGCGAAGTCGCGAAGTTGCGACGGGAGCTAGCGTTTAGCCTAGCCGTTGGTCACGCGTAGAGGGCACTGACAAGGAGGAGCCATACCCGTATCGGCATTTCGGGTATCGCAAGATTGGAAAGGAAGAGTTGGGAGTTTCGACTCACGAACTCGTGAGATCGCGACAAGGACTTTGGGTTAGGCCCTTGGTCATAGCACTGGGGTTGCTTGGGAAAGGTGGAGATCGCGCCTAGTGTTGTTCGCACAGGGGAGTTTCCGAAAGGACCTGTGGATCGATTGGAAGGAGATTCCAGCAGGAAATCGAAAGAGTCGCTTCGGCTCATGAAATAGATTGAACGATCCTTAAGACCGGGAGGCCGCGCAGAGACTTTGTCGAGGCAGAGGTGGCGTCTGCGTCAAGTTTGGTATCAGAGCTTGAATCTTGTTTGTAGATTTCAGGCAAGGGAAGTTGGAGGCGAAGGAACACTCTGATACACATCAAGTGGTATCAGAGTTCGGATTCTGTTTGTATATTTCAGACAAGAGGAGCAAAGGAAGACAGAGTGTTGGAAGCTCTCTAGATGATTGGTTGCAGGTAAGTAGCAATCAAGGAGACAATCAGGAAGACTGTGGAAGCGGCTGGAAACACTCAGGGTAGAGAGTGACAGCAGCAGGTTTGCCAAGAGGGCAGACAGATAGCTAACAAGATAGCTATTGAAGGTTGTAGATACGTTGGAAGGAAAAACCCAGAGCTGATGAGCAAAGAAGAAATAGATGAAGAGCTCGTTGATATAAGGGCGGAGATGGAAAAGCTTGCATTGCGGATGCAGCAGAACGCCAAGTCGAGATGGGTATATGAATGGCCCATGAAAACGAAAGCAAAATGTCCAGTCAAGGAGTTGATGGCTAGAAGACAGCGTAGGTTGTTAAGAGGATGGTTGAGGCATGCTGAAAACCTCGACGAACCTGAGGAAGTGGTTCAGGTATGTGAGCCAGAGACTGGGAGAAGCCTCAGTAGTGAGGATGAATTGGGATCGACTGAAGATCTCAAGCACTGCCAAAAGGGCAGAGAAGAAATTCCCAATTGCCAAGTGGGCAAAAAGTTGAGATCGTTGCGGGATCTCATAGACTGTCATGAGGAAAGCCAGGGAATTTCACATTGCCAAGTGGGCAATGGATCGAGATCGCTGCGGGATCTCATAGACTGCCAGGAGGGCAGCCGAGAGTTTCCAATTTGCCAGGTGGGCAAGGGAACAGAGATGGGATCAGTTGATTCCATAGACTGCCAGGAGGGTAGCAGGAAAATCCCAATTTGCCAGGTGGGCAAGGATGAGTAGATGAGACTATTTGAGGGTCTCATAAACTCAGAGGTGAGCTTGAATCAGCCTGAGGAGCTGACAGAAGAAGAGGATCAGAGGAGCCTTCTAATGATTGGGGGAATTCAGATATTCCTACCATTTGCCCAAGAGGAGGCAAAAATCTGTGTTGTCGATGCAGCAACAGCAGAAGCAGGACAGCCAGCTGAGACTGTCAGGGAAGCATTGGAGCAGACTTTGGAAGCTGCCCAAGAAGAAGAAGAGAATGAGCGTTCCGAGGAATGGCTCAATACTTTTGGCCAGGAAGCTGAGGAAGCTGCAGCACTAAAGCTAGCAGCAGCAGAAGCCGAAGAGCAGGCAGGCAGATTGATCACTCCATGGGAGATGGAGCTAGAGATGTTAGAGGATTGGCTGAACAATCCAGAGCCAGCAGGTGACTGCCATGAGCAGGTATTGGCATAGGAGCATTTTGAAGAATCGCTCAGAGATTTCAGCCAGGGAACTGAAAAGGTGATGAAGACTGCAGAGCTGAACTTTGCAGCAGGGTGGCAAGTTAAGGCCACAAAAGATGAAGAAGATGGCATGGGAGATCATGGTGATCTACCCAATTTCAATCAATTTTTGCAGCTGAGGAGACTACAAAAGCAGAGCCAGCCACTGGAGCAGCTGGACGAAGTGATCGAGAAGATCAGGGAGCTGATGATCAGGTCAGCAAGGACTGCCAGCGAGTAGAGGCTGAGCAGAAAAGCAACAGCAACAGCAGCAAGGAAGTGGAGCGAGGAGCCAGCTCCAAAAATTTGTTTGGGATCCAGGAGGATTTCCACAGCTGAGAGTGGAAGCTCATGAGCAGGAGCTCATGAATTTTGCAGCTGAGGAGTATGATGCAGGAGCATCTCTCCACGTCAGCCAGCCACGTCAGCGGTTTCAAATCACGTGCTGAAGAGAGGCGCAGCCCTCGTTTTCAAATTGAATTTGAATGAATGTAATTAAATGTTTTAGGTTGTTGAGCCGTGAGGCCGTGCTTTGCACAGGCGTAGAAGTAGGTAGGCCTTAAATGTTTGTAAGGCTGAGATCTAGATCCAGATTGTGGACTAGACAGCCCATTCAATGTAATTGAATAGGGTATGTGAGTGTGGAGGAAAGAGCTCGAAGAGCCCCTCATGTAAAAGATCAATTTCGATCTCATTTGGAAAAGGGTTGTAATGGAAGAGTTGTAATAGTCGAGAGAGCAGAAGAGGAGGAGTGGAGACTCTGTTAAAGTCTGAGCTCAGGAACACCTTGTAAAAACAGGCATTTGCCATTTAATACAAAGACAACAGTTTTTCCTGCATATTCCCTGTGTTGAATGAGTGTCTGTGTGTGTTCTATTATGCTGTGAATGTATGTTGTGGTTGTGCATTTGCAGGGAGTTGTTTTGATTTCAGGCTTGAGAGGTCTTTGAGGCTTCACACCAGGAGGGTGTGACAGAACGCTGCGAGATCTGATAGCCAGTGCACTGAAGCACTTCTACACTCTGCGGATTCAGACAAAGGCGTGCCAGGTGGGCACAAGAGCTGAAATCATCAATTCAGGAAAGACCTGAGAGGTTGTTGAATACCTCAGAAGGCAAGGCTGTGTAGGCAAAACACACTTGCAGACAGAAACTCTCTTTGAGTTCTGTAAAGCTCTACCAAGTGGGCATTGAGCCAGTGCAAGGAGTGCACAGAGGAAGAACTCTGCTGTGAGTTCCGAAGACGACAGTGACTCTGCCGTGAGTTCTGTATAACTCTGTCAGGAGGGCATTGAGACAGCGTGCAAGTAGGCACAGAGAGGAAGAGAACTCTGTCGAGTTTTGTAATTGAGGAAGAATCCACTAAAGGATCTTCACAGGGTTGCTAAACAC
This sequence comes from Picea sitchensis, assembly GCA_010110895.2. NCBI lineage: Eukaryota > Viridiplantae > Streptophyta > Pinopsida > Pinales > Pinaceae > Picea > Picea sitchensis. The sequence goes on from SNQJ01S0010506.1 coordinate 11,322, forward strand.
CCTGAGCACTCAGCAAGAGGTTGCTTGAGTGAAGGATAGCCAGGAGGGCATCCAAGTTCTCCATCTAAAGGAGAAGGGAAAAAGGATAAAATCCCTTAGAGGCCTAAGTATCTGAAAAACTCAGAAGAGACAGCATTGTGTGTGCGAAGACTCTGCAAGGAGTGCAGAAGTCACAGAACTTTTTGAAGGGTTCGGGGTTCCCTAAAGCTCAAGAGAAGCAGCGTTTTTATACGCGCAAGCGAGGACTCAAGTCGAAGAGCTCGCAAGTAAAGGAGAACAAATGTTGAGGCCTTTGAACATTGGAATTTTTCCAAGTGTTGGCAGAAAGTGCGCCAAAGCTCAAGAGGAGCAATAGCTGTCGTCTGATGCTCCGAAGAGATCTGGACCGTTGAAGGTTTCCACGTCCAGGAGGCAGTGCAGGAGGAGCGCACAGAAGAGATGATCTGAACCGTCAGATCTCGAGCGAACAACCGTCAATCATTAGATATGACAAGAGATGCACGAAGTTAAACCTTCGTGAACAGCAAAGCAAAAGTCCCGAGAAGGGGTTGTATCGAAATTTCAACGTTCGGGAGTTCGAGAGTCCGGAGGACGAAAGTCCGAGCACTCGACCTCAAAAATCACGAAACTACGAAATAGATCTGAGTCGTCCGTCTGCGTGAGGACGCGTGTCGCGAGATCATGCGTTTCGGGGATTCGGACACCGGAAGTTAGAGAAGGAAGTCTCTGGACTTCGCGAAGAGATCGAGACCGTCTGTCTGAGGAGGACAGGTGGCAGCAATCGCGGGGTCGGCGAAGTGTCGAAGAAGTCTGAGTGCAGGCTTCGCAAATTCGAAGGTTCGCAAGGTGAGAGCCCAAGGATTGGGTGCTCCAAGTCACGAAGTCGCGAAATCGCAAGGAGCAAGGACAGCCATTGGATCCTGAGAACGGGAGGACCGTTGGATCAGGAACCCCATCGCCTATCGCGCATTCGGAGGTTCGGAGGTTCGGAGAACCTCTTCTCGACATCAGAAGTCGCGAAGTGCCAAGAGCCGAGGCTCGTGTGGACACATGGCAGAACCACAAGGTGGGGCCCGTGTGATTGACAGGCAGACACGCGTCACCTAGAGAAAGGAGTCATGCTTCGTTGATTTCTCGCATCTCGGGGATTCACGGGACAAGAGCATGAGATCTCAACCCTTCGACTTGCGAAGTCGCGAAGTTGCGATGGGAGCTAGCGTTTAGCCTAGCTGTTGGTCACGCGTAGAGGGCGCTGACAAGGAGGAGCCATACCCGTATCAACATTTCGGGTATCGCAAGATTGGAAAGGAAGAGTTGGGAGTTTCGACTCACGAACTCGCGAGATCGCGAGATTGCGACAAGGACTTTGGGTTAGGCCCTTGGTCATAGCGTTGGGGTTGCTCGAAAGAGCCGCTTCGGCTCATGAAATAGATTGAACGATCCTTAAGATCGGGAGGTTTCTACATTGTACTTAGAAATCCCACTGATCTATTTGTGGTCATTTGTTGGACATTAATAAAATTATCTTATCTTATCTTACCTATCTTGTAGGTTGTTGTAATCATTTGCCTATGTCAAAATTTTGTTAGCTTGTATGTTTACTAGTTGTTTTAATTTTTCATTGTTTTACTTCGAAAGAAGAAATTTGCTTGTCAACACCATCTTTCTACAATCAAGACCTAATGTGGACCTTGATGTGAAACTTCCTACATGCCAATGATTGTTTCTACCATTGCATATCATCTCCATAACAATTTGACCTTGCTACGTCATCATCCAACCATCATCCTAAAGTTACCTTGCTACATCTTGAAGCTTCCATTTCACTATTTGATTACTCTACTATTAATTTTATTTTATTTTTTGTTTCCCCAAGTGGGTGAGTTGATATAAATTAAACTTTTAATAATTAAGTAAATCTTCACTTATATTTTACATTTTTATATTTTCTCAAGGAACCTCTCCATTTTTGCTATTTGTCGCTCTGTTACATATGTGACTTGTTGCATCACACAAATCACTCCTGTGTGCCACAATACTTGGTCATACCTACCCAAATGTGCCCACAATGAAACAATCCCTCTATTTGATAATCCCAAAACTCGGTTATGATACAATAATAAATTATCCACATACACAAAAGTTGTGCACAAAGAGAGAGGGAAAGCTAATAGAATTACTCAATATGAAAGTAACATACAAAACGCGTGCCTCATCTAGTGCCCCTATATGATCTAAAGTCCCAAGCATCAAGGGGCTAGTCTTGTGCAACTCAAAAAGGCTACCCATTGTCACCACAATAGCTCTTCCTCTCACTTTTGGTTGGCTCTTCTCCAACTCAAAGGGAACTTCCCTAAGGCTAGAGTGGAGACACAAGATGATATTGAAGAGTTAGACTAAGCAAAACAAATTGTAGTAGTATATGTTGAAGAATGAATGGTGTGAAAACGAAAGATGAAGGTGGAAACCCCAAGACCAAGTGTTTAATCAAACCTTGGGCAAATGGAGTCAAGAAAGCATGGATCAAAGAGGATGAGTACATGAAGATGTAAAGCAATAAGGATTGTTAGGAATGCCACAAATTAACCTTAACTTGCTAAAGTTTATAGTAGAAAATTACCTTGGAAGGCTAGGGATGTCATTCAAATATAGCTATGAAGGTGGATGCCATATCATGCTAATAACAACTAGGTTTATTAGATGTAAGCTTAACATGACAACAACCACAATAAGAGGGATTATCTCCTCACATTACATTGTCCAAATGAAACATGGTTAATTACAAGGCCTTCATAACTAAATAACAAGGGTTTCCTACAATAAAAATAAGCACATGAAAAATAAATTGCACACATGAAAGCCTCGCATAAACAAGATATTTTACTTCCAATACTCCATGAAGCTCCAAGCATATGATGTAAAAATGTAGTCCAAGGGGAGAGCTCCTCAATGCCCAAAGTCCTAACAACCATCACAATGGAGAGAAAACTCATCTTTGTACAAGGAGTCCCTTCTCTCATACAATAAAAAAATATCATTTGCTAACTAACTCCATGACAAGTCAAACAAATATTATAAAAGTGGAGTAGTTAGATCCTTCTTCACTCCATGGTTAACCATGTCACAATATGTGAACACAAGCCCCTCCAAGAGAACTCGTCCTCATCCAAAAAATAGGAAGAATAATACAAACGAATATCTCTAAGAATGGGCATACTACCAAAAATAGGCATGATGATCAAGTCAACATACAAGAGGTCCACACAAAATTCGCCCTCTAAGAATGGATGCATGCAAAATATCATAAAATAATCTTCAACCTAGGAGGATGTGCTCAAGGGTCCACCTAGAAGAGCTCACAAAGTGCACCCTCCAAGATACATGAGAGATAAAACAATAAAATAATCCTCCTAAGATAATGTTACATAACAACCATCCAAAAATAGCAAGTGATCCACAAAATGCATACGACCAATCCACATGTGTGAATCCCAAGGTAACCAACTCCATGGATAAATGTGCAAGGGGCCAAGTAGATGGAGCGCTCCACAGGAATGAAAGTGATCAAACCCCAAAATAACAAGTAGACCATTACCACAAGTAAACCCTACAAGATAAAGCTCCAAGAATAGAAAGACTAAGCAAGAGCATACAATGTGCCAAATGTGGCACTCCAAGTATGCCACACGCCTCTCAAGAAAATCCTCCATAACCACCTCAAATAAAATAACATATGTGCCAAGTCAAAGAGGTGAAGGCGCTCTCCAAACGAAGGTAAAAAGATGACAAGTGTAGCTGAAATATCCATGCAATGAAGATGAGAGAGCACTTAAGAGAGGTGCACCCTAGAAAACTAGGCCATGTAACTACCTCAACCACCCAACAAATAATAAAATATCTCCATGTGAAGTGTGCACTAGGAAGAAATGCCAAAAGTGGTTAGATCTCACCAATGCTCATGCCAAAACCATATATTGTTTCCCAATACCATCAACTAGTTTCCCAAACCATGTGCACGAGAGAAAATGCGCCCTTGACAAGTGTGCCAACCTCTGCAAAAATAAAATAATAACCATGCTAGCCTTGAAAAATGTGCCCAAGGGAGGAGTGCTCCATCAAAAAACCCTCAATCACCTCCAAATAAACCCCTCCAGATTTGAACAGCTACCAAGTGAAGTAGGGCACTCAAGCAATTAACTTCAAGGTAATTAAATGGATCAAATTAACCATTAAATGGTTAAAACTTAAATCAACCTCGACATGTGTGTGCAAAGGTTAATGTTGAAATAAAACCATAGTTCAACCTCCCGGTAGTCACCAAGCAATTAAATCAATATGAAGATGTGTTCCAATGAGGGAGTGGTGGGCTCCAATAATTGTTGTACCAAGCAAACAAGTTATATCTCTTAGCAAAGCCCACCATGATAACAACACAATGATAAAATAGAAGCTCATCCTAGGCTTGAACCTAGGGCACACAACCAAAGGACTATAACATGATAAAACCTCTATAGTATCCCCCAACTCTAACTCAAACTTAGGAAAAAATACATCCACAAGGGTACTAACACCATCAAACACATTCCATCTAGGTGTTGTCTAAGCAAATGTTACAATGTCGAGCACATCACCTAAGGAAATCCCACCGAGGCAAAAGTGCACTACCACAACACACCCTCCAACCACATCAACATCATAAGAGAAGGGGACAATAAAAATGCTAACTATCCAATCATAAAGTATGTCCCCACCACACATTCAACACAAGAGGACCATGTAGAACACCCCTCCTAGAGACAAACCAACATCATAACATCAATGCACCTAGTTACTAGGAAACTCCAACAACATCATGAAACATCTACCTACTAACACCGTCATCATCTAAACCCTTGGAGGGCTAGACCCATCATCCAATAAAAACATGTAACACATCCAAGATAAACAAGTATACCAAAACGACACCATGATGAGCTAGCATGCTCCATAACCATCAAATGTGCAACCAAGGGGTGATCAACAAGGCAAACACATGTGAGAAGAACACCAAACCAGCAAGCACAATTATCCAACAAAGGAGAAGTGAGACTCCCCCAAACCAAAGGCCCCCATCAAATGATCCAATGCCAGGAATAGAAGGGGTTCCATGAAGATGTATACCCCCAAGTTGGTCCAATGCTCCAAGATACTAGTTGTCAATCTCCACAAATGTGATACCTCATACAGTATGAGGTGTAACAAGAGACATGATTACATGTATCACCAACTACCAACAACTACCATTGTGTTAAGACATTTAACACTTTACATATCTTAACCTTATTTATTATTGAGATGCTTGACTTTATTACATTGTACTTGAACTCACTTTTGTAATTCATATTAACACCTAATAAACATAATGATGTGACAATTATACTATGCTAACTCTATCAAACGAGTATGCACATCATAAAATTATCCAAATGCATACAGCAACCAGCTACAACAAATGAATCAAAATAAATTTGTGAACAGGGAATGCCCTATGACGATCGATTATTAAGCCATCCACAAGGTATCCATTCTCAATGTGGTCTGCCCCAACCGAAATGGAATATAAAAGAGGGATGAGAATGGGTGCAAGCCCCGAGCAATTTTTGCAGCATACATACCCCTCAGGCCTGGCATCTGAACCAAAGGAAGTCCCCGTATTATGGGATGCAGCCTCTGACCTGGGGATTTGTTAAACAAAAGTTCGAGACTCATTGAAATATTTGTGTGCGGAGATGTTTGTAGCAGGTTTGCACAAGTTTCGCCACATGGATTCTTAATCTTAAGCAGAATCAGGGCTTAAATGTCAAAGTGGGTTGCACCCAGCCTACTTCTAAGTCAATCAGATAATTTATTTCAAAGATAATCAGAAAATTCAACAAATCAAAAACCCCAAAAGCTAAATTAAACATTGAGGTTTTCCATCAGTACATTTCCGTCCACTCGAGATCCAGCACATGTCGAGTCGAACCAACCCATGAGAGAACGGATGTGAACAGCAATATGGTAGTCTAATCAAGCCTTGTTATGAAGCACTCTATCTGGGCAATAATAGCCCCTTCAATGCCAAGATGGCAGTTTCTCTAAAACCCGACCTTAAAAACACACTGTCAGAGCCGGATCTGCCAGTCTAGAACGACCCATCAAACAAATTCAAAAGCCCATAGGCAGGTTATCTAATAAAGCAATACCCGTCAAGCAAAATCAAAAACCCATGAACAGCTTATCTAATTAAGCAATACCCAACTAACTAAATCAAAAACCATTAGCGGGCTATCTAATTAGGCAATTTAGCAGGTTCTTTAATTATGCAATACGCGAAACCCTTTAGCAGGTTCTTCAATTGAGTAATACCCATCATAAGCAATACCCTTAACCCATTAGTAGGTTATTTCATTCAGCAGTCCCTGGAGACATTAGCAGGTTATCTAATTAAGCAATACCCATCGAGCGAAATCGAAAACCCACTAGCAGGCCATCTAATTTGGCAATACCCATCAAACGAAATCGAAGAACCATTAGCAGGTCATCCAATAAAGCAATATCCATCAAGCGTACTGCCTGGAGTATTGATTAGAACATGTGGCTTTTGTAATGGGATCCTGATAACGTCCTTGTAGGAAATACGGATGATGTTCAAAAGCATCCCTAATGAAAGCTAAAACCCAGTCAATCTAGTACAATCTTTACTAACAATTAATCTAAATTAATCAACTCAAATCTATGTTTTCCAGCATTTATCATCAATGAAAACCGGGAAGCCAATAATGGGTTATTAAATTCAGCACTACCAATCAAGCCTAAAAAACCCTAATATACCAAGCCTGCGAAAAACTGTCCGCCATGTATATAAGGGTTAAAACAGAATCAAACAAACTCACCTGCGGAGGCCATGGCTGCAGCAGAATACAGTAAATCCTCCGCAGATTTGCAGGAAACAGCAGATCACAGGTGCCCTCTTTCCCCTGTTTCTCCTCTATGGTTCAAGGACGGGAATGAGATAAAAGTCCGTCACAGTTTATTGTTGTCTTCTTATTGTTTTTAAGGTCGTGAAGACGGTTTTAGGGCAGTTATACTAAATCTTGGACTACTACCTTGCTTTACAACTAATGCTTGCAGATCCGATCCTCCCTTTCTGTGCACACTCTGCTAACTGCATGTCCACTACCGATCCTATGGGTATAGTTTTTAACTTTGTTTAATATTAAAAATATTAATCACCAAAATTCAAGCTCTGCTACAGATTCCATATGGGTCCATACGTGTGCCTTGAAACACCATCTTATCTCCACATCTTTCCTTTTTCTTGTCCCCTTCCCCAAACACACCTAGGCTTGCCTTGAGAGGTGGGCTACCCCAATCTTGTTGCCATCCCATGGCATGATGCGCCGATCCGTGAGGTGGCACACCAGGCACGATTAGTTAGACGTTATCCATTTTATTAAATTATTATTTTGCTTAATACGTGTTAAATGAAGAGTAGATGGAGAGGTGTTTTTTTAAAAACGATTTGAAATATACATTTAAGGTATATCTAACTTAGTAATGCACATTTTTTTAAAGGTGGTGTGTGAATCGATAGATAGAGTATGTGAATCGCGTTTATGGTGCTAAAAGGTGCTAGTTTTATGACCCACTATGATCAAGTTTTTGTCACGTATGTATGTGGGTAATGCAATCTATATCTATATTGGTTTTGGAAAAAAATATAATGTTTATAACGGATAATAGTAATGGCACTATATTTTAGTCAAATATAAATACAAATGGTTGGATTTTTGTGATATCATGAAAGTAGGGATAATTTCATAATTATTTTGATGGTTGTTAAGGGTGGGAACGATGGTAGAGGGGTTGGTTGATTTCATTGAGGATCTGCTTGAGAGTTATTAAATTTGATCTGGTGTAGTCTAAAAGTAAATGATATATTGAATATTCCTTGGCGAGATGTGAGTGTTCAAAGGTTTATGGTCTCACATTAAGATATTTTTGGAACTTTAGGGCTTGGTGCAAAAATGGGTTTTTCAAATAGAGAGGATGTTTTTTTCAAAATTATCAGGAAACCTAACAAGAGGGGTCATTGTTCATACACAATTGGGTGATTGGATGGGGCAATGTATTCGAAGTCCAAGGCGAAGAACTAGGGTATTATGGTGGTCATAAATTGATGGCAACAAATGAAGGACTTTGAGTTAATGGAGATACATTGCCTCTTCTGAAGGTTTCTTTGGAAAATAACCCATCAAAATTACCTTCATGTAGTGCCTCTAAAGTATTAGCTCTTGCAAATGATGATTTGGGGTTAGGTTTCATTGGGCAAGCCATTGGGGTTTTGGAGCTATGTGGTGTTGAAACTATTCTGCTAAAGAAGGCACAGTAGGCTTTTGGGAGGAAGCAACGTTGTGCCAATTGAAAATCTAGTGGAGAAGTCGATGGGGGAGGGTGTCGTCAGGGGTTAAAAAAAAAAAAAATGTATTAAGCAAAAGCATACTCCCATCAATCTTGTACTGGGTGAGGAGGTAAGGATGCATGAAGTCATTGGCATGGCGGAGATGGATTTGGTTGAACGGGTGATAGGCAGCAAGTTCGGTGATAAAGGTTTGTATTCTTAGGTAGATGAGTCTTGGAAACCCTTCTTATGCTACTATATGATTTCATATGTTTTAGCTTGGGGATCATTAGCTTTTCTCTTTAGATCAACCTCTAGTGTGATTGGGGTTTTATCGACTTCCTAGAAGTGGGACGGTTGTCCTCTTACCTTAAAACATTGGAGCCCGCTCTTTGACGCAGGGGTTGAAAGATTTGATTTGGTGTTGGTTTGGGTTAAACCACCTAGGATCCCAAAGAGTATTGGATGCTGGAAGTATTCCAATAAATTGGAAATGCACTTCGCTAGTAGAAAAGATTCTCATAAACCTTGATTTAAGGGACGAATTAGTCGAAAGCTTAGAGTTACGAAGCTTGGAGTTGGTGTTCCTTTTAGGCGTATTCGATGCCATAAGTATGGGCATGTTGTGGCTAGCTATCAACATCCTTACAAAAGGAAACTATGGGTGAAAAAATCGACTCAGGCTCCACACGAAAGGTCTGCTCCAAAGAAGAAAGTGGGATCTCCTTGTGTAGGGAAAGAAGAGGCTATTTTATTGGACGGCTTGAACAATGTTGATTCTTTTGAAAGAGAGAGGGAGAGTATTAATTGCATTGTATCTACAATTAAGTAGGTCAAGACTTCAGGAGCATTGTTGAATGACTTATCTCCAGTTAGAGCATGGATTCGGACCAAATAAAAGTTTTAAAAGACATCTCCATTGCCCATCATGTGCATCATGTGGATTCTAGGAGCTCAAAAGGTAAGTCTCTCGAGAATCTAATGCCTTTGATATTATTTTTTTCACAATGTTTGTGCACTCAAAGGAGGTCTTGGCTACCAGGAGGGAACTGCCACTCTTTAGATCAAGGGAGAAAGGATTTAAAGGAGGTCGGCTTGGGCATTTATTTTCTTGATTTTAATTCTTCTCTTGGTATTGGGTTGTCTTCTAGGTTTGTTTCAGTGGGAAATGGTTTGTAATATATCAAGGATGGGCCTCGAAATTTGGGCTAGGATTCTTCCTCGAATTCTAAGGAAAGGGTTATGATGTATAATTGAGGCCTTGATTAGGGGCACAGAAGGATTTTGTATGTATCGCCTTTGGGGGTTTGAGTTAGAATTCATTGTTGGGCTCAAAGTCATTGGGTATAGGTAGGAAGTCTTTTATTCTTTTGGCTCAAAGAGAAAACGGTTTCGAAAGTAGCAGTAGGGAAGCAACTAGCCATCAATGGGGTTCTTAGAGTAATGAGTACCCTAGAGGGGTTACTCAATGATTTGTTTGTACTTCAACTGCAAAGGGTCGACTATCCCTTCTAAGAGGTTGGCTTTGAAGTGGTTGGTAGATACTCATAAGCCTTGTATTTTGCTACTATAGGAAATAATGTGTGAAGGAGAGAAGTTGGTGGGGGAATTGGAGAAATGTTGGGAGGTTGGGAGTTCGAGTTTTTAGATGTAAAGGGTTTGTCTAGGAGAGTAACTCGAGATGGAGAAGTATAACTTTAAAATGCATTAGGTGTTGGTCAATTGTTTCAAGCACTACAAGGAGAACACCTTCTAGTGAAGGTTTTTATGAAACATCCCCGAAAAAATTATCCCTTCTTTTTTTATTGCAGAGGTTTTTTTATCAGTGGGCTTGTAATGTACATATGCATCGGTACACACATGAAACATAACGCATTGGTGCTTAAATGTTCAACTGCATTACCATGTGTTATAATAAAAATAACAAGCATCAATCCAAGTGCATCGATGTCATTGAATATTATGGCCCAGTGCATATGAATGTCATTAGGCACATCGTGGTAGGGTAAATAAAAAAAAATACCATATTGATTTTCATTGTGACACCTTATCTCGTGCTTCCAAACTCTCAAGCAAGCACCAATGCTCACTCCCCCTTCAAAGACGCCATGTTTCCAATGCTCTTCGACGAGTTGGATAACTCCACTAGTAGATTCCACAGATTTCCAAATTTTGGAAATTACCACGAATTTTCATTTCCTCTCAATGGTGGAACCATGCCTCCTCGGGACATAAGAGTCCAAGTAAATTGTTTATTACCTTCCCATTTGCATTTTCATTAGATTAAATTTGAATTTAGCTTGAAATTTGGCCCCTTTTTCAAAAAAAATTCCAATTTCACACGGTGCGATTATACGATTAGGCTAACTTCACAGCAAGCACCGCAATCGATGAGTCTAAGTTAACCATACTTAACCGGTGTGTTGTTTGTAACACCCCGCAACATATGCATTATAAAAGATAGTGCTCGCTAAACAACATGTTGATGCTTTTCGAACACAGAAGCACCATTGTGTTACATTTGACTAAGTGCATTGCTAAGTTTACAACCCATAAAATTTAACTCGGCAGTGCAACCATTTTAAACAAACACATTGGTTCTATTAACAAAACCACATTGATACAAATATTGACCGAATTGACATAGCGGGGCATTTTTTTTTAACCTTCATGATCGATGCTCTATGTTTCACATCGCACCGCTAAACAAAACATTGGTGCCCCAATAACATGGTAGCATCGGGTCATTCATAGTAACACATCGCACCGCTTAATTTGCAATAAAGCAATTTAACGTAACGATGCCCATAGGTACAACAAATGCACCAATGTGTTATAAAAGAAGATGCATCGTTAAACAACATGTGGATGCTTCAGAAACTCTGGAGCACTGATGTGTTCAATTAGACAAAGCGCACCGCTAAGTTTACTTTCCATAAAATTTGGGGTGACGGTGCATTCATGCTAACCAAATGCATCAGTGTTGTTAAAAGAACCGCACTGAGAAAAATATTGAATGACGTGTCATAGTGGGGTGTCTTATTGAATGGCTTATTACCGGTGCTCTCGACAACACAATGCACCGTTAAACAAAACATCAGTGCTCCAATAACACGATAGCATCGATGTTGGGTATGTGTTATATTCTTTTCAAAATTGATCCCATGTATTATACATTAATATGGGAGCAAAGGGGGTATGGGGGGTGCTTAGTACCTCCAGCTAGGAGGTTTGCAGGGGTTTAGGGGTGGGAGCCCCTGAGAAAAAAAAATTGGTCCATTTTTTGCATCTGTTTTTGGCGGTTTTTCGACACATGGTTTTTGTTGATGGTTTTCTAATTCTGGTTAAGGAAAAGGGTTGTTGACTAATTTGGGTCAATGGATTAGGGATTTGGATGTCGCGGGATCCTATATGTATATATTATTGTAAACAATGAAAATGAATAGAAGATTAGAGGTGTGGCTCTAAACAGGTTATTGGTTTTCTCGGTTTGGTTTTCCAGGGTAAAAATCTATGTATAATGTGTGTGTGCCATTGTATATTTTATGTTATATTAAGAATATGTTTGTAGTAATTATTTATACAAGTTTAAAATATACAGCCAGTGTGTTTATATTAACACATCACACTGCTTAATTTACAATAAAACAATTTAACCTAGCGGTGCCCCTAAGTCCAAACAACGCACTGGTGTTGTAAAGAGCATGACATTGGGCCGAATTTTCACAAATTAGCAATGCAGTGTGTCTTATGGTAAGCACTGCTAAGATCTGCGGTGGTGCGCCAATAAGATAAACACAAAAAAAATGGATGTGTTGTATTGATTTAATGCACCTCCTAGCCAAAAAAATGTAATAGAAAATTGGGAGGTGTGATCGATTAATCGAATGCACTGGTGCATTTGATTAATCGATCGCACCACCCAGTTTTCTATTACAATTTTTTTGCTAGGTGGTGCATCAAATCAATACAACGCTTCAATGTTGTGTATGGAAAGGCACCAGGCAAAATATATAATAATTTTCCATAGTTGTTCGTCTTATGGAATGCCATGTTACCTGTGCGTTATAAGACAAACCCACCGGAAGAAAAACAAAATGCACACAAAGTTAAAAATGGAGCGTTGATGCATTAAATTCAAGAAAACGCACCAGTGTTGTTAACAGAGTTGCACTAGGACAAATATTTAAAAATTATCATAGTTGTGCATCTTTTAAAACTCGCCCATTACCAGTGCATCATCAAAGAAAACGAACTGTTAAAAAACTTTCGATGCTCCAAGGAACATAGAGTACCGGTGCTTTTCATACAACAAAGTGCATTGCTTGGTTTATCAATTAAAAATTCTAGCAAAGCGGTGCATTCCATAGAACCAACCGTATTGTGTTACACAGTGCATATGTAAAATGGCATTTCGGTGCGTTTTGAAGGACAACCCGTAACGAGTGCATTATATAACACAACGCACCGCTATAGATATCAATGCTCTATTAATAATAAATCACAGGGGCGTTAGATTTAACACACCATTTTCCAGTGCCTTATGTTTGACATGGAGCACCGGTAACGGTGCTTATTAACTTTCGTAATAGCACCAATTGCTTTTTCACTTTTTTTTTGCAAACAAAAATTAATTTCAGTTTTTGATAAATAGAAATTAGTTATATATGTTTGTGTTTTATAATTTAATTTTTTTTTATCTGTGTGTGTGTGTGTGTGTGTGTGCATCTAAAAATAATTTTATGTGAACTAGATACGATGACGACAATAAGCACAGTAACAACAACAACAGCTAGAAGAAAAACAATTTAATTTACAAACTACATATGCAAACCTCCACAATTAAATTTTGCAGAGGAAAAAATAGAGGTCACTCTTTGGTGCCTCTCATAATTTAGTGCATGGACTTGATCCTTTGCCACTTCCTCAATGCTCTGCCTCGCATCTCCTGCTATGAGGGTCACTCGACTTTCTCCAAGATATCGTCCTCATCATTCATGTAGTCACAATATAAATTGGCGTCAATTCGCTTGTAAATTGCTTGTAATAAGCCTCCTCTTCTTCCCCTCGAAAGGGGCTTATCAAATATCTCTTTGAGGATGGGGAGGAACTTTGTAGCCCCAAAGTATGTGTAACCAGGGCCCTTGTTGGTGGCACCGAGCACATCAACTTTATTCCCTTCCAAGACCATCATCTCGATCCCTACTTTGGCATAATTAGGATTGCCAAGCTCTATGATCAGAGCTTCCCAATGTCGCTTTTCCCTAATCAACAAGAAAGGACCTTGGTGGATGTCTTGATTATAATACTCTGTCAACCTCAAGAATTACCTAAGTTCCATATTGTGTATTTAATAGAAGTTAAGAAGCACATTTGGAAAAACAATTGATGATCCATAAACTTTGTCAGCATGCCTTATCGTTAAATACTAAGCATTGCCTTGGTGTCGGCCTGCTCCTCCATGAGATCCTCACTTGTGCACTTACTAAGAAGCTCATGTTTCTTCTTCTCCATAACTATGCACTCGATCGCTTTCTCATCCAGAAGGGGCACATGGGCAAGAAACTCTTGCTCTCTTTGTTGTCAGTTTCCCTTGTCCTACTCTCCCATTTCTTCTGCCACATCCCCCTCTTCCTCAAATAGGACCGACTTAATGGAAATGACCTCCCCGTTCTTGATTGTCAACCTGACCTCCCTCTTGATAGACTCAATCCTTTACCACTCCCTCAACGCTCTAGCCCACATCTCCTGCTTCATCGGTCGCTCGACTTTCTCCAAGATATTTTCTCATCATCCCTGTTGCCATAATAATTGTCGTCAATTCACTTGTAAATCTCATACATAGACCTCCTCTTATTTTCCTTGGGGGGCTTATCGAATATATATTTAATGTTGGGGAGGAATTTTACATCCCCCCTTATACAATTGGTTGTTGGAAGATTGTAACATGCCATCTTCCAACAATCAATTGTACAAGTGGGGCTAGGAAATTTCTCTCGGACGTTAAATATCTATTCGATAACCCCCCCAAGGCAAAGAAGAGGAGGTCTAGGTATGAGATTTACAAGTGAATCGATGACAATATTTATGGCTACAGGGGTGACGAGAACAATATCTTGGAGAAATTCGAGCGACCGATGGAGTAGGAGATGTGGGGCAGAGCGTTGAGGGACTAGTAAAGGATCAAATCTATCAAGAGGGAGGCCTGGTTGATTATCAAGAACAAGAAGGCCATTGCCATTAAGCCAGTCCTATTTGAGGAAGAGGGGGATGTGGCAGAAGAAATGGGAGAGTGGGACAAGGGAAACCAACAACAGAGAGAGCGAGAGTTTGTTGCTCATGTGCCCCTTCCGAGTGAGAAAGTGATCAAGCGCGCGGTTGTGGAGAAGAAGAAACATGAGTGTTGATGCAAAAAAGTGCAACAAGAATCTTTCGTGCAAAAGATTGCAATGCACTATATTTTTTCTATTACTATACTATAATAAAAATAGGTGGGACCCCTTAGAGAAACTATATTAAGTTGATTTTTCTCCTTTTCTTTAAAAAATAAATGCAGCTTGCAAACAAATGATTAGATTAAATTACAGTTTGATATTTTGTTCCATTTCACATGCACAAATGGTATCTTCGAAAGAAATCTATGATTCTCCTCATCTTCATATTGCATCGTCACCATGTTCTATAAGGAAAAGAAAAGGTGAAAGATCTATTGCGCACGAGTCATAATACTTACGATTACAAGTTTTAAAATTTTATGGTTTTAATATGGCTTGTGAAATATTAAAAGGGGTGGTCAAGTTTCATTTGATGCACATATATATCATATAACAACGATGATATCATATAGAAATTTCAATCTTATACAAGCTTGTCGCATACAAGTGTGAACGAACTCGACTTACAATTAAATTCATATATGTTATGGTTACCATATCTCACGTTGATTGACAGTTAAGTTGGTGTTATTGGTTTATAAAGCGGTGGCACTTTATATTTGTTATAGATGTGGTATAGTAATGAGATATGTTATGTTGTGGGCTCGATGCATGGTACCAAAGCTGGATTTGTAGTCTGAGTTGGCGATTGAGTTTGTTCCACCATGTAACTTTTGGTTGGCTATCGTGAGAAGTTGGTGAGTTTGGTTTCATTGAGGCGACATGAATTGAAAGAGAGTTAATGCACTCTATGTTGGGTTTTCTTTCCTGAGGTATACCACCTTTTGCACTAAAACTTGTTCGGAAATTCTCTATCGTTCTTAGCCAAGGGTTTTAAGTTTGGAATTTTTTCGTTGGTTGGATAACAATCTTTGGTTGTTCTTTCATGGCTATTTAGCTCATTTAGACAGGTATGGACATTTTTTACTCTTCTAGCATCGATGGGTTGCTTTGCTCTGGTAAATTTTCAATGTTGGCTCAAGTTTGTTTGCATGTTGTGTGTATGTTATAAGTGTGACTCTCTGTTGGGCATGGATTTTAAAGATATTGTGAATGGCGAGTTATTAATTGTTTGAGCTTACATGGAATAAAACAGTGACTGGGTTTTTGAACACCAGTGATACTCTTGACCGAGGTTTTGCATTGAAACTATAATACAACTTCGTTTAAAAAGAAAAAGGAATTTCGAATGAAGTTATATACCCCATCAATGATGAATGCATTATGGTCTTGCTTATGTGTGTTTGTTGGCTTATGGCTTTCTACCGTGCACCATTGGTTTCTTTTGGAGTTTGTTTTCAAAACTAAACAAAACGAAATGAAATCAAACAATCGACACTACCAAATTATCATTTCAATTGTTCAAAGGGAAATATTAATCATCTATTTGAGCTCGTTGTAGTGTTACCTTGGTTCGATTGTGACAAATTCCTTTTTTTGGGCATATAGATTGGTTTTGAATGGGTTTCAATTTGTCATACATCTCGTTGATATGAGTTAAAGTCCACTTACAGATAACGGGTGGTGGTTTGATGGCTTTAATTGAATTAGAAACTAGGGTTTTGACTTGCTTTTCTGTCTTGAATTGCTCTATTTTGGGATTCAAGGATAATCTTTAACTTATTATCAAACCCTACATTTAGTTTTCTTGACTTTGTCTTCAACACTCAGGCATGCTTGTTGGTATTCGGTTTTGCAAGTAATCTTATGCACAAAACAAGGTTGTAAATGTTGTTGGGAATGTTATAATACTACAGCCTGTGTGTAGTTCATCAACATATTATTGGGTTCGTATTGGTTGGAATATCGGTTGTAAATCTCATTGTTTATAAATATTTTGAAGACACCTAGATTTTGACATTGTTTAAACAATCAATATGTAAATAGAGATGAGAATTAGTTCGAATAATTCGATCAAATTTAGCTTGTGCCCTATTGGGTTGATGTTTGATTGGATTAATTTTGTTGTTGTGATGAATGTTATGGATAAAGTATTTCAATAAAACAAAGTTTAAATGGATATATTTTAAGAGTTTGGATATGGTCTTACAGGAACTTATAAGGAGGAATTCCAGGATGTTGTTAATACATTTGATTAATGAATTGGACTCCCAAAAATCAATAGGCAAAGGTACATGATTATATTTTGAGGCTTGAAATTGTTTACACTAGTTGATGATTGGTGGTTGATAAGTTGTCTACAGAAAAGAACATTGATTATTTTCATTTCTGGTCCATAATTTCACTTTACTCAAATTATAAAGCCCTCATTCTTCCCAAAATCATTTTTATTTCCATGTTTTGTTTAAAAAAAAAAATGTAATTGTATAGAAGCGTTGTAATTTGGAAAAATTGTTAAAAAGAGATTTTGAAGAGGAACAATGAGTAGTATTAATGAAATCAATACATGAGCGAAGACGGTGATATTGATGTTAGATTAACATTTGATCTTATTTAGAACAATAACCATTGTTCTCCTTTCATGCATAACACTTTTCATTCCTTAAAAACCCAACCACATCCCATATTTCGTTAAATATCCATGTTCTTAATGATGACAGTTGTAGATCTAAGTTGGCAAAATGACTATGATTAATACATGCAGAGTAATGGATTGTTTGCATGTATGCTAGTGTGTGGATTGATAAGAGCCAATATTTTAAATTTATCTCTGGGAAAGTAAATTGATGGTTGATTAGTCTTTCTTGTTTCATATTATGACCTAAGTTTTCTTTCAAGCAATGAGTTTCTTTAGCAGAGGAAGCCATGGTGGAGGCAGAGGTAGGGGAAAAAACAATTTTTGGTAGAGGGGTAACAAGAGACCCAGATTCTTCATTCATTTTGATGTTGATCCTCAAGAGTTAAATCAACTATTTCAAGATAGGTTCTTTAACTTAGTGGGCCAAGGAGTGTTTCAACCACATCCTATACCAGAAAGGTCTCCTTTCCAACCCCGCCCAAGTTTTTCTAATGTCCATGTTCCAGCTCATGTGTCCCTCCAGCCAGAGGTTCCTATCAATGATGGCTGGTAGGATATTGTTCATTCCCTTGTAGTTCATCATGATGGTTGGCCCACAGTTTCATTGCCATTGTCACCTCCACCTCCACTCAACGAACATGCTAAACATATTGATCATGTTGCATCCCATGTTCAGTCCTCTCATGCAAGCAAAAGACTTAAAACAACCATTCATGAGCCTATGTCAAGCAGAGGTAAAAAAGTGGTCACTCATTCAATGTCACATGATAACTCCTCTGAGTGAGTCACCTCACATGCCCAACAAATCAATGAATCGTCTCCAACTCTCAGTGAAGTTCATCCTCAGGCATCCAATCAACCACTCACTGAGAAGGCTCAATCAACAAAGAAAGTAGGAAAGGCAACAAGCAGTGAGAAGAGGCAAATTGATGCACACAGTAAATATGGCTTTTGATATTTCATGCTTGTTTATAGTGATGGACAATTTGTTTATATTTTGACTTTTTTGGACAGCTTGATACTATTATCTTCATTTTTGGACAGTCGATCAATAATTGTTTTTTATGGTGGAAAATACATTTTATTTATTTGGTATATATATATGGATTATTTTAGGAGATACAAGGGGCTGATAAAAGTGATTATTTGTGCATATTTATGAGGTGGCATGATTTATTATTTAAATAAATTATGGAGCGACAAGGAGGAAATCAAACTTAAAAGGACTAAAAGGATTAGGGGTCCCACCTATTAGTTATTGTTTAGTAAACCCTTTACTTATGATTATTACTGTTATTGTCCCTAACTAATATTAAGTCAATTATGACCTAACTAAAGGTAGTTTGAAACTACCACAACTTATTTTGAGGAAGATAAAAGTTGATCAAAGGAAGGGACAAAGAGAAAGAGAACAAGAAATTTATGATAAAGGTCTACTCTTAAAACTTGTAAGATTAATTACTTTCATTCATTTTGAGTTATCTTAGAGTCTTAACCTTTTTGTTGATAACGGGGTCTTATTGAAGATAACATGATTCAAAGATTTGAGATACATTATTCAACAACTTATTCTAGAAAGGTTGATCATTTGATCTTGGCAGTCTGTGTATTATGATATGTTCATGAATTAGTTTTCATTACTGATAGGGAATATTTTGCAGATTCAATAGATGATACTTTCGTGGCTAAGTTGATTTAGATTTCTAGTCTCAATCTTCACTTGTTGTCAGAGTCTTTTTGTATGGTGCCCATCGAAGACTTCTAAATATGATCTTGGTCCTTACCCTCACAGGGGTTTGAAAGAATGGTTATGATTGTAACTTGGTGCGAAATTAATAAAATCGCTTTTCTGATTTTGATCTCTCATGTGTGATCTCTGATGTTATTTTCAGATTTGCATTTCATTTGTTCTTTAATTCTCAAACATAATACATATATTTTTTATTTTCTTCTTTTGCACAGTTTAAATACAAAAAAGGACAACATGGGTTCCTTGTACTTATTACCTGGAAGACTAATGGATAATTTTGTCTAAGGCTATAAACCTCGTGTGATAATCCCAACTATCTTACACTAGCCAAGTAAGATTCAAAATGTTGGAGTGAGGTTCTTCATACCTTTTCCTCAACATTTATTTGGCGACCATACTAGGGAGATATTTTCCATATCTCTCTCATTGTTGTATCTTTATTTCTGTAATTAGTTTCTTTGTTTTATGTTCTTATTTTGGCTCTAATTGATTGTTTCCATGACTGTATCTGTTATGAGACAACCCAATATCGGTGATGGTCTTGATGATCAAAATAGCATTTCTTTGACTTTATTTAATACCATTTTAGAAACTGCTAACAGTCGAGCTGAATTGCATAATTTTTGGGAAGTCATTTCCATAGATATCAGAATACGTGAACAGTGGGAAACCCGCCAAAGGCTGCCCATAAATCAACCTCCTCATTAGGTCATTTTCACATATCCTCTAGCTCTCGTGCTTCTCGAAGAACAATAGGTTTATCCCCTGAAGTTTATCCTATATCTGAAATAGGGAAGAGAAAGGTCGTCATACAAATCCAACAAACTAATCTTCGTTGGACCTTATCTGATTCTGCTAGTTCTACTGTACCTGTAACCTCTTTTACTTTTAAAATGACATCTTTTGGTAGTGGTAGCGGTAGCGATACCAGAGGTTCCTCCTCTTCGCAACCTTCAATATCATCTATAATTGGGAGCATTTATATCCATCAAATCCTAGTCCAATCTACAACTAACCGACTAAATTCATTAAAAAATACGGTCTTTTTAAATTTGAAGAAGATGTTACCACCACTTTGTGGCACGTATCTTCTCCTTTGAATCTTACACCAACTGCTCAACCCCTTCCAAAGTATAAAGATTATTTGCCCAAGTTTTCGAGAAATGGCACTATTACTACTAATGAACACTTAGTAGCCTTTTCTAATGCTTGCCATAATATAAGGGTGAATCACAATGATACATGTATGCGCTTATTCGTCAACTCTATTGAAGGGAAGGGTGTCGCAGATTTTTTTGACTTCCCACCTAAAATCCTTTGGTCTACTCTATTGAAGGGAAGAATTGGTCTACTAGTTTAAATCGACGCACAAGCAACCCAAAAGCCCAATTGATCAATCAAAGGAATACAATAATATTATCTATAACAACAATGAGACTATCAAATTGTTTAATCTTCGTTTCACCAAGTTGTACAACCAAATTCCTGAACTGATTCGCCCTCATAACCAAGCGGATTTCATGCACTATTACAATACTTTACCCTCTTCCTATTGTCAAAGATTTGAATAAAAGGTTATAGACAATCTTGGATCTGCACTTCAGACTTGTCTTGAGTATGAAGAGTAGATAGAAAGAACAGGTCTCCCCAAAGGATATTATGTAAGACAAACGGATATGTCTGCAAGACATGAATAACCAAATGATTGCTTATGAGAAAAGGGGAATTTCAACTCATGTTAAGTCTTCTTCCCACGCAACCTTCGAGAACCCAAATGATAATATCTTCCAACCAAAGGTTGTAAAGTCTTGTGCTTGGTGCAATTTTTGTGAAGAAAATAATGATGAAACGACCTGTGAGATAAAATGAAATGCTAGAGACCGAATCTTTGGAAAAATACTTGATGCTACTATTGTTGTCTTGGATTGGGCTCCACAGGATGATGTCATGGTGATAAACACTAGAAATAAAACTTACACTAATAAGAGTAAAGTTGATTCTTCCCGAACCACTTTTGCTCCTAGTTCATCATCCCAAGATGCAAACCCCCAGGTTGATAGGTCTTCGAACAATCAAGGAGTGTTGAATCCCTTCCCTCCATCCAAATTTAATATCCTCAGTCAGATAGCTAATATCAAGGCATATGCCTCTCTCTTGGATATGGTCATCGTCCCGGAACAACAACAACATCTGAAAAATTTCATGGAAGGTAAAACTTCCATAGTAGCTAATTTGACTGAAAATTCTGATGGAGATGAGTGAAATGTAAATAGAATAGGTGTAAATAATTTTAGAAACCCTGTGAAAAACCCCTCTTTCTATTTTTCTGTAAAAATCATGGAGAAAATAGCTCATTGTTGTCTGATAGATGGTGGGTTTGGTCCAAACATTATGTCCAAAATTATTATGGAAGAGTCAGGCATGTCTTGTACCGATGAAAGCACGAGGAGTATGCTCTCTTATAATAATCAACAACAATATACCATAGGTGAGATCAAAGACGTAACTCTAGTACTATGTGATCACCCTGAAATCGAACCATTCTTAATATACAAGTCATTGATATCCATGTTAGTAACTCGTCAATCAGTTTGGGTAGAGACCGGTAGGCCCTAACCGGTGGTTACTTATCACTAAATGGTTCACATTTATCCATCCCTGAGAACGGAAAGAATATTATTTTCCTAAGGGAAGGAAGGATTTCACCTTACCTTGAAAGCATTCCTCAACCTAATGTAAATTATGTTGAAGAAGACACATGTGTCTATTCGATCTTTGCTAATGAAGATGACACGTTTCTTGAACCAACTGATTATGATGATGGTATGTGACATATAAACTTTGAAGGCGCATGTTCAAATGAAGATAACAGGGCAGGTATTATATTATACTCTATTGTAGGCAAAATTCACAATTTTTCCTCCATATTAGAATTTGCTTGTGCAAACAATGTTGTTGAGTTTGAATCCTTATTGTTAGGCATTGAAAACGCTTATAATCTCAGTTGTGGTCATCTCACTAATTTTGGTGATTCAGAACTTGTTGTGAATTTAGTCAGGAAAATATACAAGCCCAACAACAAGTTACTTAAAAGATACACCTAAGTTGTTTGGCCATTAATCTCAAATCTATTGTCTTTCAACATCACACATGTTAAAAGATAACTTAATTATATGGTTGATAGGTTAGTTGTTTTTGCAGCCTCACGTACAAGACAACTTTAACCTCAGAGACCATATTGTACGTTTATGTCTCTTTACCGATCTCATCTTCCTGATAACATAGAATCTTGGCAAGATTTTTCCAAATGAAGAAGGTATATGTGCCTTCATACATAATGAACCTTACAAGCCTAAATAAATCATTTCCCTTGAAAACGATAAACTTCCCAAAGGCTTAACTCATCTTGAGAGTTAAATATCGACAAGTGATGTAAGCAATAAAGAAAATAATAAAGAAGAGGAGTCTAAAAGAAAAGTTAGGGATGACATCCCCATGAACATTGGAACCCCTGAATCCCCAAAGATTATTAAAATAGGTGCTCAATGTTCTGATGAAGAAAAGAAGAAGTTCATGGACTTGTTCCAAGAATTTTGTGATTTTTTTTCCTGGTCTTATGAGGATCTTCGTGGTTTTGATCCTAATATTAGACAACATGACATTCCCATTAAGGAAGGGGCAAAGCTAGTTAGGCAGAAACAAAGACCTGTGAATCCTACACTCGAAGCCACAATCCGAAAAGAAGTGGAAAAACTCATAAACTCTCATATAATCTTTCCAGTTAAGTATTTTGAATGGGTATTGAATCTTGTTCCCGTCCGAAAGAAAACAGGTCAAATTAGGCTTTGTGTTGATTTTCAGGCTTTAAATAGAGCGAGTGTAAACGGAAAATTTCTACTTCCTAACATGGAATTGATCTTACAACAAGTTGCAGAATCGAAAATGGTGTCCCTACTTGATGGTTTTTCTGGGTATAATCAAATTAAATTCAAGAGGATCGATAAATATAAAACCACATCTACAACTTGCTGGGGCACCTTTGCTTACGAACAAGTGTCGTTTGGCTTGTCTAATGTAGGTGCCACTTTTCAGAGAGCTATGCAGTTAGCTTTTGACGATCTAATCGGTAAGATAATTTAGGTTTATCTTGATGATTCAACAGTTTATTCCAAAACTCGATCAAAACATTTTGATCATCTTCGAAAAGTATTCATGTGATGTAGAAAAATTGGCATTTCTTTGAATCCTTCGAAGTCTATTTTCGGTGTCACCCAAGGTAAAATTCTCGGTCATATTGTGTCTGATTCAAGAATAAGCATAGATCCTGAGAGGGTTGTCACGAGCCTAAATCTCCCTGCCCCTACATCAAAGAAAGAAATTCAAGCTTTTATGGGCACTATAAATTTTGTTCAGAGGTTTGTTCCTGTTTTTTCTATCATAGTTAAGCCAATCCATGGTATGTTAAAATAGAATCATCCTTTCTCTTGGATAGATGATGCGGAAAATGATTTCATAAGGATAAAGAAGGAAATTAGTTCCACACTGGTTTTGGCAAAACCAGACTTTGAAAAAAGACAAATGCTATAGAAGAAGCGATTTCTGCAATTCTTATGCAAAATGATGATCAAAATAATGAAAAACATGTAGCTTACATGAGTCAGAGCTTATGAGATGATGAAACAAAATATTCTTACATTGAGAATCATGCTTTTGCTCTTGTTAAATCTATAGAAAAATTTTGCCATTTTTTTCTAGGCAAGTACACGTGGGTAAAAGTCCCTTTGTCTATTGTCAAGTTTTTACTTTCACAAACACATCTTTCAGGTAAGCTTACACATTGGCTTGCGAAAATTCAGGAGCACGATTTGATGATCATGACATCTAAAACGATTAAGGGATGTGACTTAGCCCTTCCCTTAGCTCAACATCCTGAACCAAGTGAACTTTCTGAAGACGAAAATAATCTGCTATCAACATTTTTTATATTGAAAACCAAACTTTTACTCTTTCTGAACATCCCTGGTACAAAGATCTCATTCATTACTTGCAATTTCAAAGGCTTTTAGATCACTTGAATTCTCATCAATGAAGGAGGCTTCGTATTGAAGCTTCTAAGTACCTCATTTTAGGATATTCTTTATTTAGAAGGTATGTTGATGGGTTGTTGCTATGATGCATAGATGATAACACAACTCAAAAAATATTAAATGAGATTCATGGATCAACAACATCTATTCTTCATATTGGTGATCATTTTTCTGCCAAAGCCACTACTTTTAAAATCCTCGGGACCGGTTATTACCGGTCATCCATTTTTATAGATTCATATGAATTTACAAGGGCATGTAATAAATTCCAAAAGTTCGTTGGTAGAGAACGTTTCTCTGTTATGCCCTTACAACCTGTCCTTCCTGATTTTCCCTTTTCCAAATGGGGTTTAGATTTTATTAGTCCTATTAACCCACCATCTTCTGCAGGTCATGTATATATATTAACAACTACAAATTACTTCACAAAGTGGGCTAAAGTTGTGCCTTTTAGGCATGCTCAAGATGAACATAATATTTCTTTTATGAAATCTAATATCTTTTCTCATCGGTCTTCCCCTCGAAATCATTTCAGATAATGAGCCAACTTTTATCTCTACGAAGCTTACTAAGTTTCTTAGTAAGTTTGGTGTCAAACACTTCACTTCCGCTACCTATTGTCCTCAAGGAAATGGGCAGGTTGAATCAACTAACAAGAATTTGGTCAAAATATTGAAAAAGATTTTAGAGGATAAGCTCCTCACTTATGCACTTTGGGCGGATTGTACTACTACTAAGTCTAGTACAAGCCACACCCCATTTCAGCTGCTATATGGTCAAGAAGTTATTATGCCAAATGAACTAGAACTTACCTCTTTACGTTTGGTGTTGCAAGCTGAAGAGTTGAATTCTATTGATAGTTCTCAGATAATGAATTCCTTACTCACTTTAGAAGAACAAAGAAGTCAAGCTCTAGATAATCTAAAGAGAAGGCAACAAACATTCAAGAAATATTTTAATAAAAAGACCAAATCTGTTGGTTTTAAGGTTGATGAGAAAGTACTACTCTAGGATTCTACTCATGATGAAAGAGGAAGACATTCTAAATTTCAAAAATTGTGGCTAGGTCCATTTAAGATTGCCTCTGTCCTTAGTATCAACTCATATTTATTAAAGGATATGGATGAGTGATTATTTTCTTACAGTGCTAATGGTTCGCATCTTAAGCACTATGTCGAGCCAAGTTGATTATTGATTGAGATTCAGTGCTTTGTAAATACTTTAATTTTCTATACATACTTGTTTTATTTGCTTTTGAGTACATTTTGTTGTTTTATTTACCATCTTGGTTTGCTTTTTCTGGTTTGAAGTCCTTTTTGTTGAGAGAGAGAGAGTCAACTGGATCAGTCAAGTCACTAGATAGATCATTGTTTGCAAATATTGTTGGTCAATTTTGAAGCTAAATACACATCAAATATATTATGATTCTCTTTTCTTTTAAATGTTGTATAAGATATATCATGTACCTTTAATTAAATGCTTTGCTAGGAACTTGATGGTCATGACTCTCCCTTTTTCTCCTTTCCCTTTCTACACTCCACACTATTTTAAACAAGGCTACTAGGTAGCATATAACTACCGAATATAATAATGAAAGTATTGTTTAAGGAGATAGGGAGAGAAGGAGTAGGCATGAAATGACTAGATGGCATAAATATTTATTACAATAACATTGGGGGAAGTGAAGGCAACAATAAGACTTTAAAGTTTTTGGCCAATAAGATATCAGATAAATGAGATTTAAAATTTAAAATTAATCATTATTTTTTAAAACTTTAGATAAAGGGGTGTATATTTTATTGTCAACCATGAACTAATAGAAAGTCAAACCTAACTCAACACTATATACCATGGCTGTCGGCAGGTATAATAAGAGCATATCAAATAAGTTTTTATAAAATCTTGCAGCAAAGTTGAGGTTTCAGTGAAAGCATCTATCTAAGCAAATATTATTGTTTCTACACTTGTTAGACAAACGAGACCAAACCCCCTCATACTTATCACTTTCCAGGACTTATTCCAGAAAGTCCCATTTCATATAGCATTTTAATTATCATTTAATGTCTCCCTAATGTATAACTTTTCCTACCGGATCCATTACCTACCCCTGTTGCTTTTATCAAGACTAGAGTTCATGAGGTCTAATCTGCTACAAGCAGACTTCCCTATGGAGTCGTCAGTTGTTGATGCAAAAATGCACAACAAGAATCTTGCTTGCAAAAGATTGCAATGCACTATATTTATTATATTACTATACTATAATAACAATAGGTGGACCCTTCGAGAAACTATATTAAGTTGATTTCGCTCCTTTTCTTTAAAAAAGAAATGCATCCTGCAAACAAATGATTAGATTAAATTAAAGTTTGATATTTTGTTCCATTTCACATGCACAAATGGTATCTTCGACAACAATCTATGATGCTCTTCATCTTCATATTGCAACATCGCCATGTTCTATAAGGAAAAGAAATGGTGAAAGATCTATTGCGCCAAAGTTATGATACTTACGATTACAAGTTTTAAAATTTTATGGTTTTAATATGGCTTGTGACATATTAAAAGGGGTGGCCAAGTTTCATTTGATGCACATATATATCATATAACAACGATGATATCATATAGAAATTTCAATCTTATATAAGGTTGTCGCATACAAGTATGAACAAACTCAACTTACAATTAAATTCATATATGTTATCGTTACCATATCTCGTGTTGCTTGACTGTTAAGTTGGTGTTATTGGTTTATAAAGTGGTGACACTTTATATTAGTGATGGATGTGGTATAGTAATGAGATATGTTATGTTGTGGGCTTGATGCATGGTACCAAAGCTCGATTTGTAGTCCAAGTTGGCGATTGAGTGTGTTCCACTGTGTAACGTTTGGTTGGCTATCATGAAAACTTGGTGAGTTTGGTTCGGTTGAGGCGACGTGAATTAAAAGAGAGTTAATGCACTATCTGTTGGGTTTTCTTTCCTGAGGTATACCACCTTTTGCACTAAAACTTGTTCGAAAATTCTTTGTTGTTCTTAGTCGAGGGTTTTGAGTTTGGAATTATGTTGTTGGTTGGTTAACGATCTTTGGTTGTTCTTTCGTGGCTATTTAGCCCATTTAGTCATATATGGAGATTGTTTACTCTTCTAGCATCGATGGGTTGCTTTGCTCTAATAAATTTTCAATGTTGGATCAAATTTGTTTGCATGTCGTGTGTATGTTATAAGTGTGACTCTCTGTTGGGCATGGATTTTTAAGATATTGTGAATGGCGAGTTATTAATTGTTTGAGATTATATGGAATAAAACAACGACTGGGTTTTTTAACACTAGTGATACTCTTGACATGGGTTTTGCATTGCAACTATGATACAACTTCGTTTAAAAAGAAAAAGGAATTTCGAATGAAGTTATATACCCCATCAATGATGAATGCATTATGGTCTTTCTTATGTGGGTTTGTTGGGTTATGGCTTGCTATCGTGCACCATTGGTTTCTTTTGGAATTTGTTTTCAAAACTAAACAAAATGAAATTAAAGCAAACAATCGACACTAATCATTGATCATTTTCATTTTCGGTCCATAATTTCAATTTACGCAAATTATAAAGCCCTCATTCTTCCCAAAATCATTTTTATTCCCGTGTTTTGTTTAAAAAGAAAATGTGATTGTATAGAAGCCCTATAATTTGGAAAAATTGCTAAGAAGAGATTTTGAAGAGGAACAATGAGAAGTATTAATGAAATCAATAGTTGAGTGAAGATGGTGATAATGATCTTAGATTAAGAATTGATCTTATTTAGAACAGTAACCATTGTTCCCCTTTCATGCACTACACTTTTCATTCATTACAAACCCAAAAACATACTATATTTCATTAAATATCCATGTTCTCAATGATGACAATTGTAGATCTAAGTTGGAAGAATGACTATAATTAATACATGAAGAGTAATGAATTGATTGCATGCATGCTAGTGTGTGGACTGGTAAGAGCCAATATTTTAAATTTATCTTTAGGAAAGTAAATTGATGGTTAATTAGTCTTTCTTGTTTCATATTTTGACCTATGTTTGCTTTCATACAATGAGTTTTTTTAGTAGAGGAAGCCATGGTGGAGGCAGAGGTAGGGGCAGAAACAATTTTTGGCAGAGGGGTAACAGGAGACCCAGATTATCCATTCATTTTGATGTTAATCCTCAAGAGTTAAATCAACTATTTCAAATTGGGTTCTTTAACTTAGTGGGACAAGGAGTGTTTCAGCCACATCCTAGACCATAAAGGCCTCCTTTCCAACCCCGCCCGATTTTTTCTAATGTCCATGTTCCAACTCATGTGTCCCTCCAGCCAGAGTTTCCTATCAATGATGGCTGGTAGGATATTGTTCATTCTCCTATAGTTCATCATGAAGGTTGGCCCACGATTTTATTGCCATTGCCATTGCCACCTCCACCTCCACTCAACTAACATGCCCAATAGATTGATCATTGTAACACCCATGTTTCCCCTAGCTTGTAAATATAACTATAACTTGCCAAAAGACTATGGGCAGACTGAATATGTGTGGATGTTGGAATTGATGAACCTTTTTGTTATAAAAGGTATTGTAACACACCCGACCCCTAAATACCCTTTCTAGGGATGGGGCATCAATTTTTTTTTTCCTAACTAAATCAAATCATCTCTTCGAGGTCTTCAACCTCTTCTAATTGTCTCTAGCTTTCCAATGACTGTTACCGGCTCCAAATCTGATCCCTGGTTTGAAATATACAACCTCCCGAATTTATCCAGGTGTTATTAGTTGGCGTCTTCGGTGTTTGACGCTAAACGCTCCCTTTTATTACTCCTCGAAGTCCCGAAATCTCACCACGTGGCCTTGGCCATTCGAGGGTCGAAAATCGACGATCAACGTCCTATGTTTTCGGCGTTTCGGTAATCGACGATCGTCGTTGAACCTTCGACATTCGACGATTGATGATCTTCGTTGAACATCCCCCTTACTATACTACACCCAAATCTTCCGACCTCCCGAAGTTATCCAGACTCTCGGAGTCCCGGACACGTCATTGGCCACGTTGGCCAGGCTAGCACGAACCAGGAGCTGACACGCAGCGAGGGCCAGGGGTGACACATGTCCTCATTAGGGGGTGACAGTGTGATGCTCTAAGAGGCATAAGGGTCTATGAATCAACCATATCTAGGTGACATGTTGAACCTTAGTTGTGGGTCCACGTCACCTGGGATGATGTCAGTGGGACACGTCAACCCCCGACATACAATTGAGATTTGTCCACATAGTTCCATATATCTAGGGTCCCCGTTACTTCGCGACTCTGGGCTTCGGAGTTTTCCAAATTCCTCTCATCATGAATCCCCCGAAGAGCCAAGTCTCCAAAATCTCAGATCTGGCGCCTCGTGTCCTCTTCCTACCAACAGTCGATATTTACTTCACCATTCACAACTTCGGGAGTTTTACGACCTTGAAAACTCTTGGCCAAGTTTCCCCGGAGTATTAAGTCTCCGGACTATAGGATCACTTTCCACGTATCCTCTCATCCAACGGCTCTAGTTCAACGGACAACATTTGACAGGGGACAAGTAGGGGCCACGTGTCGCTCCATAACACATTCTCGGTTGGTTGGGCAGTCGAGGGTGGGTTCTTTAGATCGACGAATAAAAGGGATGACGAAGGATCCGAGGATCGACGATCCATGTTACTTCGACAGTTCGACATTCGAGAGTTCGACGTGTATCTTTCGGCTTCCTCTCTGGACCACACCTGATCTATCACCACGTGTACCTAGCATTCACGACTAGGATTTACTCCAGCTTGCAGAGCTCCAGGGAAACTCGCGCATCCTTATACAGTCGAATACACGAACTTCTAGATAGTCGTTGATCTATGGACAAGTGTCCCTCCACTTTCAACGGTCCTGATTAACTTCGCGACTTCGACATTCGAGAGTTTCGGTGCTAGACCACTCCTATTCTTTCGAAGTAGAACTTCACCAAAGCACTTAACGCTACCCTTCCTAAGTCCGATCTAACGATTGAGAGGGATCACCACTGGGTCCCCAAATCGACGACCCTCATCTATTCGCGACTCCGAACTTCGACTATTTTCGAGGGTTATGGAATCGTAAGTTCTGAAGTCCCGAAGCCAAAAGAGCTAGCTCATTTCGGACTAGTGCAGGGTTCCCAAACCCTGGTCATATGGTTCCTTTGGGAATTATTGTGGGCTAAGCGCTAATACTTTTAGCAACAAAAGGGTTAAGGACAAGGGCATGAGCCCTCAGTCATATGGTGGATAGTCTAAAGGAAACACCCTTCTCCCACTAGGTTGAACTTGACATTTCAGCTAAGGTAAACTCAAAGGGTCAGCAGGGCTTAGACATTTCAAGGAATCCTACCCCGACTCTCCTATGGATTCACATCCCATACCTCTCTAACCACTAAACTAAGGTGAATCAAACACCATGTAAATATATTAGTTTACAGAAGCAAAAGAGCATATGTAATAATTGTTCAAATACTGCAAGACTTAACCATAAACACAAACATTCAATCATCACATCCAATATATTACACATAGTATGAAAATACTTATCAGAACTGGAAAATGTGAGGCAACTGTTGAAAGGGGTGCTTGTTTCCTCCCAACCATAGGCATAACCACTCCTGATGGATTTACCAATGGCCAACCCTGAGCTAGACCATGATGCTCTGAGAGAGATTCTCTCTTCTTGCTCTGCAACAGTCAGGGAGGGAGGTTACTCTCCTCCTCCCACAAAAATCTTAGCAACTGGTTTTCTCTACTCCAAGCAAGGAGGTATGCACAAGCACTTTCTCAGTCACTAGTCAGCCTCGTTTATCATCTTGTAGCGAGACACTACCCATGTCTTCTTTCAACCGAACTGAGCTTGTTTTTCAACTCTTCTCCCAACTCCTCAGTCGAAGCGTGCTTTCCTTCCCTTCTCAAGATTGTTCTCTTTTCTCTATTATCTTGCAGATCTATCTCTGTCCCCCGAATTACCTCCTTTCTTGCCTTTCTCATAAAGGTTGCGTCGGTCTAAATACTAATTTGTTGTCAAGATTAAAAGCCTTACAGAGGGGTACCCTACCCCATCTCCTCTTTAACTCTTGAGGATGGCCTTCCAACTACGAGCCTGACTAGTAATTCATTTATGGGTCAGAGGACTGTTGAGATATTACACCTAGTAGGTACTGGCTTGGTGAGGGTCATCTCAACCATTATTGGTTTCCCCTCAGCATCTCCCTCATTGAATCCATGGTATATCTTGGAAAACTTCCCCCTTTCAGTAGTTGTGCAACACATATTCAATTTATGTTAATAACAGAAAATTCATACATTGACCCTTTTATACAAAGGTTCATCAAATCAAACATTCACACATATTTAGTCTGCCATAATCTCTTGAACAATTATAGTTATATTAACAAACTGGGGGAAATAGGGGTATCACAATCCCCTCCCCCTTAAAGGAACAACGTCCTCGATGTTCTATCTATCGATGTGCTATGTATGTACAAAAGTAAACAAAAATGATATGCATGCTTCATGGCATCCTCCATTTCCCATGTAGCCTCATCTGGTCCAAAGTGTTTCCACTGTACCTTGACCTGTCCAATGGTTTTGTTCCTGAGTGGGGTTTCCTTCCTGTCTATTATGCATTAAGGTTCTGGCAATAATTCTCACTCGGGTTCCACCTGAATCACAGACTAGTCAATAATATGATTAAAATCATGTACATACTTCTTTAATAAAGAAACATGGAAAACATTATGTGCCTTCACGGTGGGAGGAAGTGCCAGTCAATAGGCTATTGGTCCCACTCTATCCAAAACTTCAAAGGGGCCACAATACCGAGGTGCCAACTTGGCACGAGCTCCCATCTTCAAAGAGATTTTCATGGGTCTAACTTAGAGATACACATGATCCCCAACTTTGAACTCTCTAGGAATCCTTTTCATGTCTACATAACTCTTTTGTCTATCCTGGGCTATCTTCAGATTTTGCCTGATCTGAATTACTTGATGTTCCATTTCCTTTATCATATCTGGCCCGATTGTAACTATGTTTACTGGATTGTTCCAGTTGATTGGAATGTTGCATTGTCTTCCATAGAGGGCTTCAAAATGACTCATTTTTAATGACTCTTGATAGCCATTGTTGTAAGCGAATTCTACCAATGGTAGGTAGTCCTCCCACTTATTGGGTTGATGCATTACATGCATCCTCAATAGGTATTCTAACACTTGGTTTACCTTCTCTGTCTGCCCATCAGTTTAAGGGTGATAGGCTGTACTAAAGAGCTTTTTTTTTTCAAAACCAACAAACAAAGATTTCCAAAAGTTTGAAGTAAATTTTGTATCTCTGTCGGATATAATTTCCTTAGGCATGCCATGCAGTCTAAATATTTATTTCATGAAAATGATGGCAATATCTATTGCCTTGCAAGTTGACTTGACGGGTATGAAGTGAGCAACCTTGCTCAGTTTGTCCACAACTACCATGATGGCGTCGTTCTGTTTGGTTGATCTTGGTAATCCTGTGATGAAATCCATGGAGATGGTTTCCCATTTCCATTCGGGAATTGGTAGGGGTTGCAACAGCCCCGCTGTGGGCCGGTGCTCTGCCTTGACTTGCTGGCATTCTAGACATTTAGCTAAGTAATGAACTATGTCCTTTTTCATTACGGTCCAATAGAATAGTTTCCTAGTGGTCGTGATTATCTTTTGATAACTAGGATGACCAATATATGGTCTTTTGTGTAGTTCATCCATTATGAACCTCTTCAAGTCGTCACAATTTGGAATATACAATATGCCCTTGTAAGTCAACGGGCCATCATTAAGCATCTTATAGCCTTCGTACTTCAACCATGTGGGCTCTTGCTTTAGGTATGATCTCACGGTCTTGAAAAATGTATCTGTTTCTTGTGCAGTTTTGACTCTCTCTCTGATGTCTGATTCACTGGCGCTTACAGCTGCCAAGTGAACCACTTTCATGCTCCTACTAAGGGCATCAACCACCCTATTCTACTTTCCTTTGATATGTTTTGTTTCAAAATCAAACTCACTAAGGAGAGCCATCCACCTAACTTGTCTCGCATTGAGTTTTGATTGGTCAAACAAATACCTTAACCCACTATGGTCTGTCATACGTACAAATCTTCTACCTAAGAGGTAATGCCTCCACATTTTTAAAGCATGCACTATGGAAGCCAATTCCGTATCGTGGATCACATAATTGACTTCATGCTCATTCAATTTTATGGATTCATAGCAAATCACATGTCCTTGCATGAGGAATCCTCTGAGCCCTTCCTTGCAAGCATATGTACACACAAGGAAGTCCTTGTTTGGGTCTGCAATATTCAGTACATGCGCATTCGTTAAAAGGTATTTTAGCTCTTGAAATCTTTCTTCACATAATGATGTCCAAATGAATTTAACCCCGTTTTTCTGAAGGGAGGTGATTAGGCAACCAATCTTGGAGAATCCCTTTATGAATCTCCTATAGTATCCTGTGAGGCCCATAAAGGATCTGATATCAAATACATCCTTTGGGGTAGGCCAATCCATGATGGATTTAATCTTGTTAGGATCAATTGCCACTCCTTCCTCAGAAATAACATGACCTAAGTAAAGGACTTGTTTCTGGAAAAAGTCACACTTACTTGGAGTACTAGCTTGAGATGTTCTTCATGTTCTTCCCTATTCTTGGAATATATTTGGATATCATCAATAAAAACCAACACAAACCTATCCAAGAACTTTCTGAATACATTATTCATTAAGCACATAAAAGTGGTTGGTGCATTGGTAAGCCCAAATGGCACCACCACAAATTCATAGTGACCATATCTTGTCCTAAAGTCTATCTTGTGGATGTCTTCATCTTTAATTCGAACCTGATGGTATCCAGACCTCAAGTCAATCTTGGAGAAGATTGTAGCACCCCTTAATTGGTCAAACAAGTCATCGATTCTTGGCAAGGGATACTTATTGTTAATGGTCATCTTATTGAGTTGTCTATAATCTATGCACAGTCTGAGTGTCCCATCTTTATTTTTCACAAACAAGGCTGGTGCTCCCCATGGAGACACACTAGGCCGGATGTAGCCTTTGTCCCACATCTCCTTCAGTCGTAGTTTGAGATCAACTAGCTTTGGTGTACCCATTCTTTAGGGTGTTCTAGACATTGGCACCGCTCCTGGTACAAGTTCTATTGAAAAGTCAATATCCCTTCTTGGAGGTATACCTGGAACCTCTTCTGGGAATACATCTTTATATTCTCTTAATATGGAATGGTCCTCTAGGCTGGGTTTGTCATTCTCAACAGAGTTCAGTACTTGTATTGCATATAAGAGACATCCCTTTCTGCAATACTTCACTTGGAGGGTTGATATTTGTCTCACTGAGACAAGATTTTGAATCCCTTGTAGGGTTACCCTTCTTCCTTCTTCATTTTCACACTCCAAAGTTTTACTGTAACAGTCCAACTTGGTTTTGTGGGAAGCCAACTAGTCCATTCCAATCAACAGGTCATGAGATCCTAAAGGAAGTATGTTTAGGTTCGCTTGGGTGGGCAACCCACTTATAAAAAATTGGCATGTTTGTATGACCTCTATTACTTTTCTTTTGGTTCCATTGGCTAGTTGTAACATGTTTAACTTGTTGCAATTTAGGTTCGCTTGGGTGGGCAACCCACTTATAACGAATTGGCATGTTTGTATGACCTCTATTACTTTTCTTTTGGTTCCATTGGCTAGTTGTAACATGTTTAACTTGTTGCAATATAAATTTCTCAATAGTTTGAGGGGAAACATAACTCAAATTAGAACCGGGGTCATTTAAAATGGAAACAAGATGGTTGGCAAACGTACCTTCCATCTCCACCGCTAAAGCTTGGTGGTCAACTTATCTATTATCCAAGGCTGCATATATTTGTGACATGGTCCTAACCACATCATTGACTGCGGTGGCCTCTTCGATGTTGTAGACCCTCTTATTGATATGTTGCATATGCAGACAGTCCCTCAACAGATGTTCCTCTCCACAAACCCAACATTTCAAGGGTTCTCTCTTCATGTTATCAGTCTTACTTGGAGCTACTCCAAATCGTTTATTTCCACTCTAGGATGGAAAATTGTGTTGATACACACTTCTGGCAGGAAGGCTCATCCTACAACTCTTCCCATGGTTCTTAAATCTTTAGTATTTAAACCCCTTCTTCTTGAATCCCAAATTGTTTTTCTTCTTCCAATCTTCACGGGGTTCTCTCTTATTCTTGAATTGCTCATAGCAATACCTTGCTTTTTGAAGAGTATCTTCTAGATTCTTTAGCTCATCAAACTCAATTATGCCCCAATAGGACTGAGGTAATCCACTAATAAATCATTGCATATTTACCTTTTCATCCTTTATGTAGGGCACATACCTCATCAACTCGAGAAATTTGTTGATATACTCATCTATGGTGAGTTGTCCCAGCTTGAGTTCATATAACTCCTTGGTCTTCCCATCAAAGTACTTTTTTTACAGGTACTTCTTCTTGAAGTATTTCTCAAATTGTTTCGGTGACAATTCCTTCTCATGGATCCCTTTCACATTCCTAAGGTCCTCCCACCAAATGGAAGCTTTCTCATTCAGGTTTAAAATGGTTATCCGAGCTTTAAGTTTTTAGAGTAGTCATGGACTATGAAGTACTTCTTCAAGCCGAGTAGCCAAAATTCTGCTTCTTCCCCCTTCTTAATCTCTCCATCGAAGGGGGGTGGTTTGGCTTTCTTGAATTCCACAGGGTCATGACTCTTGGAATGTTTCCTCTTCTCTCCTTTTGTCTGAGACTGGGAACTAGTTTTTCCACTAGAAGATCCCTTGGAGTTGTTGGTGTCCTCAAAGGAATATTCCAGCAAGTGTTTGTTGGCTCCACGTTGAGCCTTCCTTGGGTGCTTCTCCTGGTGTGGCCACTTTCCAGACCATGCTGTTGTATCTCGGGTGGACTTGGGGTTTTCTTAGTATGATGCTTATCCACATGACTGGCAGTTGGACCATGTTGCAGTTGCCTTTGTATATCTGATAGACTTTGCAATAGGACTGCATTAATTTTAGTATGTTTTTCCTGTTCCTTTATCAACCTTTCATTGTCATCTTTACAACTTTGTAATTCTGCCATGAGGCTTCTTATAATTTCGGCCAAATCTAGGGGGGTTTCCACCGCCCACCTTTCATCAGATTCTTCCTCTCTATTGTGGGAGCTCTCCCCCAACTCATGGTGTGTCACCATCCCTTATGTTGTAGTTTTCCTACTGTTCACTGACTGCTTGAGTGCTGATAAATTTTTTATGTTAGTTACTAATCTACCAATTCATAATCAATATATTTTATTGCAACGTGAAGTTAGCTTCTTTATTTGGAAACATTAGAAATATACAATGCAAATTTCCAAAGCGTCTATCAACAATTGAAGGTTTTGTTCCTCTCTTCAGTGGAGGTTCAGACAAGTTTCTTATAGAAGGGGGTAAGGTAGGGTGTTACCCCATAAATTTCTCTAAGAATATTTCTATGTGTCTCGTGCATGAGCCCAAGCTGGCCAAGTGTTGTTTCCATGCTCTGATACCAATTTGTAACACACCCAACCCCTAAATACCCTTTCTAGGGATAAGGCATCAAAATTTTGTTTTCCTAACTATCTCCAATCATCTCTCAGAAGTCTTCATCCTCTTCTACTCGTCCATAGCTTTTTGATGACTGTTACCAGCTCCAAATCTGATCCCTAGTTTGCAAGATAAGACCTCCCGAAGTTATCTAAGTGTTAGCAGTTGGGGTCTTCGGCGTTTAAGGCGGAAGGCTCCCTTTTCTTACTCCCCAAAGTCTCGAAATCTCACCACATGGCCTTGGCCATTCAATGATCGACAATCTGTGATCAACGTCCTACGTTTTTGGCGTTTTGGCGATCGTCATTTAACCTTCGACGTTCAACGATCAACAATCTTCGTTGAACATACCCCTTACTAAGCTACACCCAAATCTTTCGAACTCCCAAAATTATACAGTCTCCTGGACTCCTGGACAAGTCACTAACCACGTTGGCCAGGTGTGCATGAACAAGGAGCTGACATGTGGTGAGGGCCAGGGGTGACACTTGCACTGATTAGGGTGACATGTGTCATGCTCTAATAGGCATAAGGGGTCTGTGAATCGACCATATTTGGGTGACACATGGCACCTTAGTTGTGGGTCCCCGTCACCTTGGATGACATTAGTGGGCCATGTCAACCACCGACATACGATTGAGATTTTTCCACATAGATCCATAGATCCAGGGTCCCCATTACTTCGTGACTCTAGGCCTAAGAGTTTTCCAAATTCCTCTCATCGTGAATCCCCCTATTTGCACAGGGGCAGACCCGAGGTTCAATGCTACAACAACGCACCAACAAAGCCCTAACTATCGGCCCTTTCGGCAACACCTGTGAAGCATATGAAGTCTCACCTGAGGTAGAGGCAGGGGTGGTTGCAAGACTCAAATGCCTGCAACCTTAGCTGGGACACAGATTTGTGATTATATCGCGTACAAAGCACTTAGCATTGGTCAATCATTAATGTTCAACTCTTATTTTGCTTTGCAGATAGCATAGAGCATCGCAATTTTCAAAGGTATTTCAACACTTAGCCATAGTAAAACAGATCATGTCTAGTAATTCAACACTAAGCATTCTCATACATGTCAAATCCCACTATTGACATACATCTAGGAAACACAAAGCATTAATATATCTATCTAAATATATCAAGGCACTTAGCAGAAGAAGAAATAAACACATCAAGTCGAAGCACAAAGCATCACACACAGATTTACGTGGTTCTCCCCCACCTTGGGGCTACGCCCACCAACTCTTCTTCTTTATTAGTGTCTTCAATCGGTTACAACACAAAGCCACTCAAAACCCTTACTTCGGTTAGGATATAAGATCTGCGCAACTCACTAGATCCTTCTTCCTTGCACTTCAGCACAAAGCCCTCTACAACCTCTGACAACAACTTGCACTCATCTCTGCAAGCCTCTTACAATCATGCACAGAGCATTTACAATCCACATCCAATCACACAGATCTAACTACTAGCACTAAGCCATTGGCCATCCTTACATTTCCTAAGTATCTGTTTATATATTACAAAAGTGGGCCTAAGCGTGGGTAAACCCATGGGCCGACATCCCTTTCCCATTACATTAACCCAAAACCCTAAAAGGGGCCCAAAAGTGGACCGAGATCCCGTGATCTCTGCTTTGCTTGGGGCTCCTTCTTCAACTAGTTGTCGAAGTCCCAAAATAGGTCAAAATGACTAAGGTTATCCCAAAACTTTGTCAAGGGCCAACATGCCCCCAACACTCACATGTGACTCGTCCCGAGTCACTATGGTCTGCGCAATTCTGCTTCAAAAGCCTCGAGCTTGGCTCGACCTGCTTTGACCTGCTGTTTTGCTATGGCCTCCTGCTGGGTGAATTCCAGGATCACTGTGTCATTTACTAGTCCTTCCAGGCGTTGTTCTGTAGTGATGACCACTTGCTCAAGCTCTGCTCCCTGGCTTTCGATCTCTAAAAATAACATGCATGCCTTGTCTTGCACCGGTTGGATTCATTAGGCGACTTCCATCACTTTTCTCTGGATCATATGTATCTGTTGTTGAGTTGTGCATTGTTCATGAGATCTTTTCATTCTATCCAGTGCAGACAGGGCCTTCAGCTGCGCCTGTAATGTATCTGCATGTTGCTTTTCTTCCTGAAGCTGTGACTCCAGTGCCTGTAACTTCAGTTTCTCTGTAAGGTTCTCATAAGTCTGGGCACTCTGGTTACTGAGCTGCTTGCACTCCAAGGCAAGAGCTTTCAATCGGTCAACTGCACTGTGAGCAGTTGCTTCTCCCTGGTCTCTTATCTCCTGAGGGGTCTTGGGCACAAGACGAAGTTCTAGATCGACAATGCACTGCTGAAGCTTCTGTATAACTTCTTGAAGTTGTGCCACATGTTGTGGAACTCTCTCTTCAACCTGTACTTCGATAATAGTCACAGAGAAGAGTGCTTTGTTGACTAGTTCCTTGACTTCAAGCTGCTCGACGAGCAACTGTTCCTTGCTTTGTTGTAGCTCTGCTTTCTCTTTGTCCCACTGTACTTGAAGAGCAAGTTTTTTTTGTTCGACAACACTGCATTGCTCGACAAGTACTCCTTGTACCTGTGTCAAATCCTGGGTGGCTTGTGCTATGTCTTCTTGAGCTTGTCGAAGGTGAGCTTCGACCATATCAACAATCCGGTGAAGTTGAGCTGGCTCATCTCCTGGTTCTACTGTACCTGATGTCAGAGGCGCAGTGGGGACTACGCGTTTAGACTGGAGTGCATGTTGAACTCCTTAGAGTTCAATATCTATACGGTTATACATATGCTCCTGCTTCGCCTCCTGCTTCTCTACTATCTCCTTTGAAGCATCGTTTACCGCTGCAACGATGAAATCAAAGTCATCCAACGTGAGGGTAGTTCGCATCTTGGTTACAGGGGTTCTAGGTTTCTTTCAAGAGGAAGATTTCAGAGGTGAGACCTTCCTTTTCTTCAACGAGTCTTCTTCATCCCTAGGCGGTGGTACTTCACCTTTATGTTGTTCCATTTCTACACCTTCTGTCTCTTCGCCATCACCTCCTTCGTCTGGTGTGATAGATGCAGTCCTTACAGATGCACTGTCTACTTCGTGAACCTCTTCAGGCTTCTTTGTTTTGCTCGGTCCTGGTGTATACGGTATAGTCTTTGGGCTATCAATATCGGACAGCTCTGCGGGGTTCGCTGGAATGAGAAGGTCTGTTGACCAATCTTTAGTGATCTCTTCAATGTCTTCCTCGGTCAACTTGTAATAAGACTGCAACTGTTGCTTGTGTTCATTACCTCACGCTATTATATAAATTAAGTGGCGATCCATGCTGAACTTCATTAAGGATCTATATCTGTGGAGCGTGTTCGGGGTAATGTGAGGCATAAACTAGATGGTGGTCTTCAACTAGTTGTAATATACGTGGAAGACGACATTCAACTGCCATTGCTTGCTCATATCAGTCGAGTACCACAGGGTACTGAACCCCACAACCAAAGGTTCAAATGGATCGGTCTCTAGGAAAGTGGCACCCTCCGACATCTATCATGCTATGAAGGTGATCAGTATGAGAAGCCAACTGAAATGGAACTCATACCCTTGGTCTTTCACTTCCCTGCAATCAAGTTTGAGCTAATTCACCAAGTACTTCGCCCAATTCATTTGAAGTCCTTCTACGCACTTCCCTGCGAGATCAGCTAGGAATCCAGTCCCTTGGGTGGGCCAGTTCTTGCGAACTAGCTTGCCTGTGCCGCTCTGAATAGAGGCTACCTTGTAGCCTCGCATTCCCTTCTCAACATCACCATAGGTTTCTTTGATCTTTGCTGCTAGCGCTCTGTCTGTGGTCTTTCCAGGATAAAACTCCTATGGGTCAGGGCCTTGCATGCTGAGTCTTGTGATCCGATTGATCAAGGTCGGATCCAATGTGACACTACAGTTCAACCACAAGTAGCCTCCGTGATAGCAAGACAGAAGCAAATTTACGCACACATTCACCTCCTGGTGCCTGCCAAAGTGTGGTATCTTCATGACATTCAACAATCTTGACTGCGCGAGGTTCTGGGTCCAGGACTACGGGACGATATTTGAGTTCTTTCCCTTCATCTTCATTAGATACTTGTGTGGGGCGAGCATACTGTAGACTTTCCTATCGCTGAGGCTGAAGTCGCTAAACTTCAACGCTGCAAGCTTGTCCTGATCGACACAAACTGCACGCACCCC
Organism: Picea sitchensis; assembly: GCA_010110895.2. Lineage (NCBI taxonomy): Eukaryota > Viridiplantae > Streptophyta > Pinopsida > Pinales > Pinaceae > Picea > Picea sitchensis. The sequence continues at coordinate 52,369 of SNQJ01S0010506.1, forward strand.
TTTTGACAGGTACGCAGTGACCACAGCATACTAGAATTCTCGGGGCACACTGTCACGGTTGATTTCACCACGTAGAGGGGGTAGGTAAGTGGGCAAAATGCTCAGAATTAGTTTAGCGTTCGCAAGATCATCCTTATGCTTCGTTCGCTTCTCATCGACCTATCGGGACGGTCCGGCTTGAGCAGTGGATGGAGAAGTTGCTACTCCTCTTGTCGATGAGGCCTTGACTCCGGTGGACATTCCTCTTTCCAACATGACTCTCTCCGTCCTTAAATCAAGGAGGACCTCTGTGACAGATTCTTCAATTGCGGTGAGCTCGTCTGACATACGTACTCGGGAAAAATAATCGGGGTCACGATGATCTTAGATACTGCACTAGGATGAAGAATCAGATCACAATGACCATTGTATACAATCACTAGTTCTGTGGGCTTCGAATTCTCAGTTGGCAAAAGTGTTCTTCGGGCATGGTGCAACGAGCTAAATAAGAAATTCGGCAACACTCTGCTTGCAACAGGTATGAAGCTTCCATTAATGGTGATATGTCCATTATGGAGAGGTCCAACGGTCTCGTGGCGATCCTTTAATGCTTTTATGTCCGTTCGGGGCAGAAGTCGAACGGGCATATCGGTCCAACAACTATATTGCTTCGCCATGGAGAAGTGCCATAGGTCGTTGTTCTGATATCCCAGCGAAGCTCCCATTCTGCAAGTTTTCTTTCTGCGATGTTCCATCTGGAATCTCCTATAACTTTTCAATCTTCACCCTCTTCTTACTTAACTTTCTAGCCTTCTTCCCAGTAATCTTCAACTCGGTTTGTCTTTTTCCGTTATGATTCCTATCTTCTTTTAGCATAGTCACTGCGCGCTATTGAGATTCTCTCTGGGGTAATAATTCTTCTTTCTTTAGGATAGGTGCTTCAGTCTTCTACGAGCCTTCTGACATTCTTTCAGCTTCGACATTGGGGTCTCTAGTGTCAAGGAGCTTCGATTTGTTCTTTTGTTCTTCAATCAAATGTGCAAACTTCTTGGTCATAAAATCTTTTAATTCTTGTTTCTTCTATTCCAAAACTTCTGCTTCTTCCTTCCATCTAACTTGCTCTCTGTCAATCCAGGGTTTTCCACGTAACATAGAAAAGGGGGGGCTGTCCTCAATAAATTTAATAATCTCAAAATCTTCTTCAGTTGAAGTTCCATTAGCATTCATAGATATCTAAGTGAGCCTTCCACATAGGTTTACCAATTTTCCTCTGAAGAGTCCTATTCCTCCTAGTGAAGGGATCATGGCAGGCTTCCCTATAGCTTCCCACATTCTCTCTGTCATGATATTCATCTGTGTTTCCTCATCCTTACTTCGATGCATTCTTTTTTTTAAAGATCTCTGATAATCTGACATGTCGGTGTTCATTCAGGGTTTCCTTCATCTGAATTAATACTTTCTCTGATTCTTTCTGGGGTTCTGCTATCTCTGGATCTGCCTTAAGGTTCAGATTCATTTCTTTGAGCCTAGCAATCATTATGGGGCAATCCAATACTTCATGATCTAGAGCTTTGCAACAAAGACAATTAGGTCCTCCACCAGGTCATTCCTTAGCTAGATGTCCCGGTTTTCTGCAACTGTAACAGAGGGTTAATCCTCTCTTTCTTGTAACTGATCCCCAACCTCTTCTATACTTCGCACCAGGATCATAGGGGCCAATATGCAACAAATTCTTTCTAGGATCCTGCAACCATTTGTTAGTCCAAACATTATTTCTATGCATAGGTATAACATATGTATCATTATACTTATCAGATCTATTCATATTAAGCTTTCTTTCATCTATTAATGCCCTATGTTTTAAGTTACGACATAATCTATCAAAAATACCTAGATCCATACTTTAGAAACAAAAATTTCCACTTATCTTACTTCTACAGAGCACAAAGATTTCAGATCTAGAACTTTCTTACCTTTATCAGAGCACAGAGCTTACAGATCTTACCTCTTTTAATTAGAAAATTCCACTTTTACCTTTCTTAGAGTACAAAGCATTCAAATCTTGCTTCTTTTCTTTAGTATCAACCTCTTTTCTTGCAGATCTGACCTCTTTTCTTCAGATCTGACCTTTCTTTCTTGGCATAAAGCTTCACAGGTCAAGTAGAACACTGCGCACTAGGGCAACAGATCTACACACAGAGCTTTCTTTGCACAAAGCTTCTTCTTCTCTAGTTCCTAGCAATCACAGTTTCAGATCCCGGCAACAGAACCATTTGTTGGCACAGGGGCAGACCCGGGGTTCAACGCTACAACAACGCACCAACAAATCCCTAACTACCGGCCCTTTCGACAACACCTGCGAAGCAGATGAAGTCTCACCCGAGGTAGAGGTAGGTGTGGTTGCAAGACTCAAGTGTCTGCAACCTTAGCTGGGACACAGATCTGTGATTATATCGTGTACAAAGCACTTAGCATTGGTCAGTCATTAATGTTCAACTCTTATTATGCTTCGCAGATAACATAGAGCATCGCAGTGTTCAAAGGTATTTCATCACTTAGCCACAGTAAAAAAGATCAGGTCTAGTAGTTCAACACTAAGCATTATCATACATGTCAGATCCCACTATTGACATACATCTAGGAAGCACAAAGCATTAATAGATCTATCTAAATATATCAAGGCACTTAGCAGAAGAAGAAATAAACACATCAAGCCGAAGCATAAAGCATCACACACAGATTTACGTGGTTCACCCCAACCCTGGGGCTACGTCCACCAACTCTTCTTCTTTATTAGTGTCTTCAATCAGTTACAACACAAAGCCACTCAAAACCCTTACTTCACGTAGGACATAAGATCTGCGCAGCTCGCTAGATCATTCTTCCTTGCACTTCAGCACAAAGCCTTCTATAACCTCTGACAACAACTTGCGCTTAGCTCTGCAAGCCTCTTACAATCACGCACAGAGCATTTACAATCCACATCCGATCACACAGATCTAACTACTAGCACTAAGCCATCAACCATCCTTACATTGCCTAAGTATCTATTTATATATTACAAAAGTGGGCCTAAGCGTGGGTAAAACCATAGGCCGACATCCCTTTCCCATTACATTAACCCAAAACCCTAAAAGGGGCCCAAAAGTAGATCGATATCCCGTGATCTTTGCTTCGCTTGGCATTCCTTCTTCGACTAGCTGTCAAAGTCCCAAAATAGGTCAAAATGACCAAGGTTATTCCAAAACTTGGTCGAGGGCCAACACCCCCGAAGAGCCAAGTCTTCGGACTCTCGGATCTGGTGCCACGTGTCCTCTTGCTACTAATGGTCGAGATTTACTTCGTCGTTCGCGACTTGAGGTGTTTTCACACCTTGAAAACTCTTGGCCAAGTTTCTCTGAAGTACTAAGTCTCTGGACTATAGGATCGCTTGCCACATATCCTCTCATCCAACGGCTCTAGTTCGATGAACAACATTTGACAGGGGATAAGTAGGGGCCACGTGTCGCTCTACGACGCTTTCCCAGTTGGTTGGGAAGTCGAGGGTGGGTTCGTTAGATCGATGGCTAAAAAGGATCCTGAAGGATCCGAGGATCGACGATCCGTGTTACTTTGACAGTTTGACATTCGGGAGTTCGACGTGTATCTTCCGACTTCCTCTCCAGACCACACATGATCTATTGCCATGTGTACTTAGGATTCACGGCCAAGATTTACTCCGACTTGCAGAGCTCCGGGGAAACTCACGTGTCCCAATACCGCCGAAGACCTAAACTTCTGGATAATCCTTGATCTGTGGACATGTGTCCCTCCACTTTCAACGATCTCGATTAACTTCATGAATCCGATATTCAGGAGTTTCGCCACTAGACCACTCCTATTCTTTCGAAGTAGAACTTCGTCGAAGCACTTAACGCTACCCTTCCTAAGTCCAATCTAACGACTGAGAAGGATCACCATTGTGTCCCCAGATCGAAGGCCCTCATCTATTCTTGACTCTGGACTTTGACTATTTTCAAGGGTTGTGGAGTCGTAAGTTTCGAAGTCCCGAAGCCAAAAAATCTAGCTCCTTTCGGACTAGTGTAGGGTTTCTACACCTTGGTCATATGGTTCTTTTGGGAATTCTTGTCGGCTAAGCGTTAATCCTTTTAACAACAAAAGGGTTAAGGACAAGGCCATGAGCCCTCGGTCAGAAGGGGGATAGTCTGAAGGAAACACCCTTTTCCCACAGAGTTGAACTTGACATTCCAACTAAGGTAAACTCAAAGGGTCTGCATGACTTAGACGTTTCAGGGAATCCTACCCCAATTCTCCTTTAGATTCACATGTCATACCTCTCTAACAAAGAAAATTAGATAAATCAAAGACCATGTAAATATAACAGTTTACAGAAGCAAAAGAGCATATCTAATAATTGTTCAAATACCGCAAGACTTAACCAAAAACACAGACATTCAATCATCACATCCAATATATTACACATAGTACGAAAATACTTATCAGAACTAGAAAATGTGAGGCAACTACTGAAAGGAGTGCCCGTGTCCTCCCAACCATAGGCACAACCACTCCTGACGAATTTACCGCAGGACACCCCCGAGCTAGACCATGATGCTCTGAGAGAGATTCTCTCTTCTTGCTCCAGAACAGTCAGGGATGAAGGTTACTCTCCTCCTCCTGGAAAAATCTTGGAAACCAGTTTTCTCTACTCCAAGCAAGGAGGCCTCCATGAGCGCTTTCTCAGTCATTCATCATCCTTGTTTATCAGCTTGTAGCGAGACCTTGCCCATGGCTTCTTTCAACTGAATCGAGCTTGTTTTTAAGCTCTTCTCCCAACTCTAGAGTCGAAGACTGCTTTCCTTCCCTTCTTCGGATTATTCTCTTTTCTCTGCTATCTTGCAGATTTGTCTATGTCCCCCAAATTACCTCCTTTCTTGCGTTCCTTAGCAAGGTTGCATGGTTCTGAATCCCGATTCGTGGCCAGGTCTTTGAGCCTTACAGAGGGGTACCCTACCTCATCTCCTCATTAACTCTTGAGGATGGCCTTCCAACTACCAGCCTGACTGGTAATTCATTTCTGGGTCAGAGGATTGTTGAACAAGTACACCCAGTAGGTACTGGCCTGGTGAGGGTCATCTCAACCATTCTTGGTTTCCCCTCACCATCTCTCTCATTGCATCCATGGTCTATCTTGGCAAACTCCCCCCTTTCAGCAGTTGTGCAACACATATTCAATTTCTATTAATAACATAAAATCCGTACATTGACCTTTTTATACAAAGGTTCATCAAATCAAACATTCACACATATTTAGTCCGCCATAGTCTCTTGGCCAGTTATAATTATATTTACAAACTGGGAGAAACAAGGGTATTACAGGTATTGTATGTAATTCTGTTATTAATTAAAAATGGATAGTGTTGCATAATTGCTGAATGGGATTGCCAAGGTAGATCATGATGCTATGAGAGAGATGGTGAGGGGAACCAACAATGGTTGAGATGACCCCCACCATACCAGTACCTTATTGGATTTAAATTACTTAGACCAGAATAGTCCTCTGACCCAAAAATAAGTTACCAGTCAGGCTAGTAGTTGGGAAGTCCTCCTCAAGAGTTAATGAGGAGATGGGCAGAGTACCCATTTGAAATTCTTCCTAACCTAACCATGAACTGGGGATTCAGACCCATGCAATTTTGCCGAGGAAGGAAAGAAAAGAAGGGAATTCGTGGGCAGAAAGGAGGGGTGAGGGAGATGAGTCGAGAGACCATTCTTCCAAAAGAGAGAAGAGTGTGTGCATCTCTCTAGTTCTGAGGAGAACTGAACAACAAGCTTGCTCTGGGTGCAAGAAGTTGTTGGGTTGTTTTCAGTCCAAGCTGATAAACGGGGTTGCAGAGCAGATGAGTGACCGAGGAAGTACTCGTTGCAGGCCCCCTTGCTTGGTGGAGATAAAATCGTTTCGCCAAGTTCTCGTGGAAGGAGGAGAGTGATCTCCATCCATGACTGTCACTGAACAAGAACGAATAATCTCTCTCAGTGCATCATGATCTAGCTAGGGGGTGGCCAGTGGTAAATCTGTTTAGGAGTGGTTGTGCCTATGGTTGGGTGGAAACATACACCCCTCTCAACAGTTGCTTCACGATTCTGGTTTCTTCATAAGTATTTTTATATTATGTGTACTATAATGGAAGTGATGGTTGAATGTTTGTGTTTATGATTATATTTTACATTGTTTGATTAATCATTAGAAATGCTTACTATTTTTCCATGAGCCCCTATATTTGAATGGTTTTTTATTCGCCTTTGCTTAGTAGCAGGAGAACTGTTAGACGTGGGTTGGTAAATGAATCTAAGAATAAGTTTATGGTTCTTTTACTGGTCGAGAAATACCTTTCCATATTTTAGAACTTAAGTTTCATGAATTGAAGGCGCTTCCTTCAAACTAGTCGTCGATGTGACCGAGGGCTCATGTCCACAACCCTAACTAACTCATGGCTAAGAGATTGTGCATGAAGCACCGAGACCTGTCAGAGGATCCATATGACCAAGACCCGAGAACCCTTCGCTAGGCCCGAAAGGAGCGAAGCTATTCTGGCTTCGGAACTTCGGGGGTTCGGAGCTCTGAGATGCCATGACTTTACTACCTTCAAATCCAACCAAAGGCAACCTTTTTTGCGGTTACCGATGAGGTTGACTGACATATGGCATTTTACTTAACCATGACCATGGGATCTTTCTCGTCGTTAAACCTTGGCCCACTTTCGGTTGTGAAGTAACCTGAGCCGTAGACCTGAGGATCCTCGGGGCCTTTTCTGGCTGTTGGATCTATGTTGTGGTCTATCCGGCATTGACCACTCTGGGAGAAAGGGGGTGTTAAGTGGATGAAACCCCTGAACTCCGAATTTGCAAAGTGATGAGAATTGAAGATCCATGGATGCTTCAGGATCTCCCATGACCATTGGATCTATGTCGTGGTCAGTTCGACGTTGACCACTCCGAGAAAAAGGGAGTGTTAAACAGGTACAACCCCCGAACGACGAAGTCGCGAAGCGACGAGGATTTTCGATCCAAGGATACTTCGAGATCCATGATGACCATTGGATCTAGACCATGGTCAACCCTGTGTTGACCACTCTGGGAGTAAAAAGGAGATTACACAACGGATCTCCCGAACGTCGAAGTCGTGAAGCAATGGAGGTCGTAGATCTATGGACCTACATGGACCCATCTCGACTGTGAGATATAAGGGGTAATGGAAGGCTGCTCGCGGGAGTTCGTACTTTGGAGCTCTGGAAGATTTCGTAGGTAGGAGAGGCTAGAGGATCTAAAAGGTTGTCCATCCAGAGTGTCGTGGCATGCTGATGTCACGCAAGATGATGTGGAGCCATGTTTGACCTACCACATGTCACCTGGATTCATGCTTTTCATAGACCTTATATTCTTATTAGAACGTGACACGTGTCACCCATTTATGGGGCCACGTGCCATCTCATCCCCTTTCCACGTGTCAACCCCTAGCGCATGCTCACTTGGCCTAAAGGCTGGTGGGGTACCTGGGAGCACCGAGAGTTCAGGACTTCAAGGAACCTGGGATGGTGGGATGATGGGGTTAATTTGGCTTAACGTCGGGACCCACCTGTCCCTACTTCTACATTTAACGCGCCACCACGTGTAAGTGCGGACCCTTCGGGAGTTCAGGGATCCAAAACTCCACAGGTTTGGGGTAGTGTATCAAATAAGTCAAAAGGGCTGAAGGTTGTAACTACGTGGCAAGATTCTGGGGCTTCAGGACTCCAGAGGATATGCACGTAGAAAGGAAAAGGGACGTTTAATGCCAAAGCGTCGAACACCAAATTCCCTTAAGCCTATGTGTTAAACGAGGATGAAGTTTCGTCATTGGATATAACGATGGATATATTTCCATCATAGATGCAAGAGCACTGGGGAAATACAGGACTTCGAGAAACTTGGGATGGCACAAATGAGACGGACCCATGTGGGCACGACGTGGCCCTTGACTAATAACGCCCGAAGAGCTTTGGATGGGCGTAACTCCCAATCCATAGCTCAGATTCGAGCAGGGTAGCAGTTGTTAGATAACTCTTGATGAATAGAAGAGGACGAATATCTCGAGGGGG
>SNQJ01S0010506.1:60495-71490 GCA_010110895.2 Picea sitchensis
GAAAATATTGTTAGAAATTTTTTAAGGGGTAACACCCTCTCTTACCCCATTCATAAGAAACTGATCTAAACCAATGCTGAAGAGAGGAATGAAACTTTATGTTGGTCTTATATGTTTTGAAAAATATGAACTGTGTGTTGTTCATAAACTAGTAGACGATTAACTAACAAAAAATGTTTTATTAGCACTCAAGCAGTCAATCGATAGCAGGAAAACTCCAACATAAAGGATGGTGACACACCATGAGTTGGGGGAAAGCTCCCACAATAGAGAAGAAGAATCTGATGAGAGGAGGGTGGTGGAAACCCCTCCATATTTCGCTAAAACCATAAGAAGCCTCATGGCGAAATTACAGTGTTGTAAGGCTAACAATGAAAGGCTGATAATGGGGTGGCAGGTGTGGGGGGAGTCATCTATGACGCTTATGGACAAAAGGTAGCTGATTTTTCCTTGGGTTTGGGGAAAAACAACAATAATAGAGTAGAAACTCTAGCAGTGTACATGGGTTTAAAAATTGCACATTCATGAAGTATTCAAACTCTCATGGTGTTAGGGGACTCTGAAATAATTATAAGGGACCTTCTTGGTCTCTCAAGCACTACAAATCAGTCTTCCAGTGGCCTTTGCTCGCGTATTAATTCTTTGAAACAACTCTTCATTAAAGTACACTATTTCCACATTCTCCGTTCTCAAAACATTGAAGCCGACCGCTTAACCAAAGGGGTGAAATCTTTAGAACAGGGCCACCTCATTATTAATCAAACTCCCTCGCATGCTTGGCTCCCTTAAATTTCTTAATTTTTGTTGTCTCCCCTCCACAAACCAAGAATTTTTTCTTACGAAATCAATCACTTTCCTATCCCCCCCTCCCCCCTTCCCCCCTCTTCCCCTCCACCACTCCCCTCTGCCCACCCCCCTCCCTCNGTCACCCCTACTCTCCCATCTGGGTCCCCCTCAGCATGCGCCCCCCTTATTCAGTCCACGTTCCCCTCACCCTTCTCCCTGTTCCATCCCCTCAGTCGTCTGTACTTCCTTTAAATATCGCAGAGCTTCACTCGTTCCCCTTGATGCTCGACCATATGCCCACAACGCCAGCTCCAAATCTCTGCCCCGTGTGAGCTCAACTCAGCTCATGGGTGGCTCTAGTACTCTGTTCCATCAAGGGTACGTCATTTCTGCAATCATGGCTCCTCCAGCTATTTTTCAACACCATATCTTTGAGCCTCAGGATGCTCTGCTTGCAATTTGGCTGGTTTTATGTTCCTTCTTATTCCGATTGCATTCAACGACTCTACAGTGTCTGTCTATCCAGTCTGTTCTTGAGACTCTGTGTCAAAATGTGTAGAAGCTCAAGAGCCCCTTACTCTTGCCCGAATTATCTCTCGAAGGAACTCTGAGAGCAGTTTCGCTCATTATGCATGGATGTTAGAAGAGCGGAGGAATGCACAGACTCTATACAATGAGAATTTCAATGAGAAAATCAAGGACTGTGAGAGGATTTGGTGAATCTACAAGCTCAGCTGCACCAACAAGAATTGTAGCATAATCAGGAACTGGCAATTGCTCTCGGAGGAATTAATAGGAACATAAGGCAAATTGGGGTAATCACTCAATAATTAGCAAATCCTCCAATCCACCCACAACAACCAGATATCTCTAATGGACCAGGTGAGTCAAGACTCTCGTCCACCTTCCACTCAACTACCAGCAATGATCATCCCTCAACCCCTACAACGCCAGCTCTAGCCCCAATCTGGTCAATCCCTGTTTCAGATATTCACCAATTAGAGTTGAATTCAGTGACGCAACAAGCAGAACCTCAGAAGGAACCATAGCATTTTCAAAATCACTAGCCAGGTTTTCAATGAAATGTATTTTTTTGTTAATTTTGAACACGTTTATAGCCATTTTTACTTGGCAAAACAATAACTCCTTTGGACTAGCTGTACCACCCTCTTTATAATTCCATAGACAACTAGTTTCTCAGGAAAGCAACATAGGTTTTTTTACTCTGTCATATGTATTTTGTGGAAAATTATTTCTCTTTTTTAATATATAAATCCCCAACCATTTCTATTTAAAAAAGACAATGAAAGGCTGATAAAAGAACAAGAAAAATAAACTGAAATTAATGCAGTCCTACTGCAAAGCCTATCAGATATACACATGCAGCTACAACATGGACCAACAACCAATTATGTGGACAAGCATCATACTAAGAAAACTCCAAGTCCACCTGAGATACAAAATCATGGTCGTGAAAGTGGCCACACAAGGAGGTGCACCTCAAAGAAGGCCCTACGTGGAACCAAGAGACACTCAACAGAAGAATCCTCTGGTGAGGAAACTGACAACTCCGAGGTATCTTCTAGTAGCAAAACTAGTTCACATTCCCAAAGGAGAAGAAATAAGAGGAAACATTCCAAGAGCCATGACCCTTAAGAGTTTAAGAAAGCCAATCCACCCACTTTTGATGGAGAAATTAAGAAGTGGGAAGAAGCATAAGTTTGGTTGCTTGGCTTGAAGAAGTATTTCATAGTCCATGACTACTCTGAAAACTTAAAGGCTCGAATAACCATTTTCAACTTGAATGGAAAGGCCTCCTTTTGGTGGGAGGACCTTAGGAATGCGAAAGGAATCCATGAGAAGGACTCACAATAGATGAATATATCAACAAATTTCTTGAGTTGATAAGGTATGTGCCCTACATAAAGGATGAAAAGGTAAAGATGCAACGATTCATTAGTGTTGTGCCTCAATCCTTCTAGGACATAATTGAATTTGATGAACCCAAGACCTTAGAAGATACTATTCGAAAGGCAAGGTATTTCTAAGAGCAATTCAAGAATAAGACAAAACCTCATGAGGACTCGAAGAAGAAAAGCAATTCGGGACTCAAGAAGAAGGGGTTTAAATCCTCAATATTTAATAACCATGGGAAAGGTTCTAAGATGAGCCTTCCTACTAAAACTGTGTATCAACAAAATTTCCCATCACAGATTGGTAATAAACCCTTTGGAGCAACCCCAGGTAAGACTGATAACACACATAAAGAACCCTTGAAATGTTAAGGTTGTGGGGAAGAAAATTTGTTGAGGGACTGTCCACATAGGCAATAGAACAATAGGAGGGTCTACAACATCCAAGAGGCCACCAAGTCAATGATGTGGCTAGGAGCATACAACAAATTTATGCAACCTTGGATAATAGACAAGCTGACAAAAAAACTTTAGTGGTGGAGATGGAAGGTATGATTGCTAACCATCTAGTTTCCATTTTAATTCACCCTAGTTCTAATCTGAGTTATGTTGCAAATTGTTGAGAAATGTAAATTGCAGCAAGTAAACATGTTAAACCATGGCTGGTATAACTAGCCATTGGAACTAAAACAAAGGTAACAGAGGTCTGTTGAGCACTCAACACACCCTAAAAGCCTTATGAAATTTTATCACTTTTTGGGTACCACTTGTTTTCTTCACTCTCTAAATCAATTTCACTTTGGGAAATGGTTTATCTTTGTTTTGTTTGCATGACTCTTATCACCTAGTCAGGTTTGTTTGAACTTGTGAAACCTCATGTCTAAAAAAAACTTGACACCTGAATTGAGAATCAACAGCTAACACTACACCTAATGTGCTCAGTTTTGGCATCGAAAAAATTCAAGCAAGTAAAGGAACCATAATTACAACAGTCACCGAGTGTCTATCCCCATCAACATTGGTAGAAGGTGGAGTTGGTTTGCATAATTTATTCACAAAAAGTTTCAAGAGATAGCCAATCCCCTTCGGGACTAACAAAAATATTGGAAGGATAGACGTTAACAAAGGACGTAAATAAATCGTCGATGACCGATGTGCTTTATCGGGGTCGAGGAAATCCATAAAAGTTAAAACAATCATTCTATATGAGACAAACATATCACGGATCGCCGATCCCCGATGCGTTTTCGGCATTGAGACTTTTTCGAGAGAGTCGATCCGAAAGCACTTGGGTAGGTTTATTGCTGATAGCCGATCCTTGATACTTTTTGGCGTCAGCAAGATAGGATTGGGTTTTAGAACATATAGCTTAAAGAAAGTCCCGATTCTGATTGACACGAGAAAATGAAGTCAACGGTCTCGAATGCCACGTGTATTTACCACGTAAGGGGGCGTACAACTTAGTTTCGTCCCTAGTCAATTAAGGTTCCCCGAGTTCCCAGTCACGCCTCCTAGTCAGATTTTCCATGTTAGCTCTGTACGACAAAATCGATCAGCATCAGAGCTTTTGCAAGAAGATATCAACGAAAACGTTTGAAGCACAATCCCGACCCCCGATCCACCAACTAAAAGAGCGGAACGATGGGATGTTTGTGGCATAAGATACAATTAGATTTGGACATTTAATATACCAATTAATGCCTGATCCCGCATTTGTTGCTACCTAGTGCACCGATTAAACAACAACAATTTGAAATCGTTGATAGACTAGATTACCACCTGCGCCCGTGCCGTCAACCCTTGATGAATTTAAGCTTCAACATCTTTGAAGATCTGGCGACAGATTTAATGAAATTACACTCATAACTCGAATTGAATGGCTGATGCGACAAGGTAAGTTCATCCCTATTTAAATCTCTAGAACGATTTTTGAACAATTTCATTCTGCACAAAATTTGAATTCTAGAGCATCCGAAGGAATAAAGTGAGCGTCTCGAGACTGTACTAACCCTCTGATTATCAAAACCAGGTTTAACAAGCTGCAGAGGTATGTATTCAAGTTTTTCAATTCATTGGTTGTAATTTATATATACATGCTATTTTCTCGCACAATATCTAAACTATATTCTAGTTGCAGGTAAAATGTCGTCGAGAAAGCCAACCACCAGACACTCAACGAGGGCACCCAAGCTAAAAGAAGTTGAAATAGGTGAAGGTTCTTCTCTAGGGACCATGAGGCAATTGGAATACGATCCCATGGCGAAGCCTATCATTAAAACATCAACGAAGAAAATTTTTGTCCTGCCTCCGACCTTTGGTGATACAAAAGCAAGCACCAAATCAAAAGTAATGCTCCCACAGTGGGGGGTCTCTTCAACATAATTAGTCGAGAAGAATACCCAGAGTATATCCCACACAACAACCCAGACGTAAGGGAGCTCGATGACCAGGTGTTCCCGAACATCCGACGGTTGTATTTACACATGTCGGCAAGCAGAACCACGATTTTCCCTTGCATAGAGGTTCTGAAATGGCTAATCGATCATACAGATGGGCAAAAGTTCTTGATCAACGATGAGAATGGCGGGTGTGTCAAATTTTTCCTCCCAACAAAATTTCATAAATACTATAAGCTCATGGACCCAGAGGAGCGGCTCAACATAGACTTCGTGGTGAAGTTCTATGAATTCCATGACACCGGGCGGTTGATGGCCTCATGGTGGAAGGAGGACAAGAAGTTCAATAACCAGAGTAATGGGTGGTATGGGATGATTAACCTGAGGGAGCCATACATCTATTTGATGGCTCTCATCTTCCATCTATATGGAGAAAAGGAATGCTCCAAGTTTTCAGAAGCATGGATGCCTTCGACGTACACAGTGGCGATCTCTGGGAGCAATAATTTTTAAACAATTGAGGATCTGTATATAGCAGGCTCATACGCCAAAAGAAGGGGAAGCACACACCTTTTACATGGCTTTGTACTTGCTCGATGTCATCTGTGAAAGGAATGTCTTCGCCGACATGAATTTAAGCTGGCATGTTGCGGAGCTCCCCGTCCACGTCTATTTCAACATACTATGGGAAAACAAGTACACAAAATCTTAAACACTCATCTGCGATGAATTCATCGCCCGTATTCATTTTATTATTTTTAATAAGGAATGCCCAAGATTATCCGCAACAGCCAAGAAGATGGTAGCAAAGGTAGGTCATTGGTATTTAGACGAATGCTCAACCTACATCAGGGTGTTCGGGGCCACTGAAGCACCACATCTCTTTCCCACTCATGTCCTAGACTGGCTCATTGTGGGAGAAATCGGCTATCAGATTATCCTGCAGGGTTATAACACCACATTAGTCAAGGACAAGAAGAAAACGTTCATACCCTATGGTTTCCATGTGGGGTTCTATCTGGTGAAGGATATTGCTCAAGCCGAAAAATAAGGGCTTATCTAATTGGAATTCAAGTTCTCGACAAGCTGATTCCACAAGCACAAACCTAAAGGCTTGGTCCTCCAACATGCTTTGCAGGTGTCATCTTGTTGGTCGTATGCTCATGATAAGTTTGAGGATGAATATTCACAGAGTGCGCCCAAGACTGGGACGAGGTGGTATAGAGAATGGCCAACCCAAATATGACCAGGTTCAAGGCCATGGGCATGGATGAACAGGTGGAAACGATAGAGCAGTCAGCTCAAGAGGCCCTCAGAACTAGGGAAGAAATCAAAGTGGTAGAAATAACAGAGGCACAAAGAAGGGGATTGCCCTTGCTAGAAGGGGCACAAAGAATCATTGATCAATTGCAAAATGACCATGATATGATAGAAATGACGAGGATTCCCGCTGATGACCCAATCGAAAGTTGAGGAGAACCAAGTGGCCTAGAGCCGATGCAACTTGAAGAAATCACCGAGTCAGAAAACCCTGAAGTTCCACCACCACAGATCAGATCACTAGGGGAAATTTCAACCCAACTCGAGATAGCGAGGACATCAGGGAGAACAAGTATACCAAATTCCTTGTTCGATTTGATAACCATCTACGGTGATGAGGAGAGTTTGGAGGTGTCCTTGGTGACTCTAGTACATATTACATAGGAGAAAGAACATGAGAGAGCATCCACCCCTGGTTCCGATGCTCCAGTTCAAAGCCTTCCACACATCAAGCATGAGGCAGAAAGTGCCTTAGACATCGATCCATTCGACATGCCAAGAACCCCAATGGACAACTCGAGGGATGAGCTAGGATCGGGCGAACGAGAAGAAGAAATTCCACAACAGGAAATTGACATTTCAACAACCTATCACCAAGTAAGCAATGAACCTGCCCCTGATTCCTTATTTTTGGTTGGTACCTTACCACTCAATGAGCAACAACCAGAGGCCGAGCCATTGGGACATATAGAAGAGGTTCATGAACCTAGCCTTGAACATATATACACAGTCGGGAGCCCGTGAAATACTCTAACTTGGGGAGAACAACAAATCCCCGAACCTGTTGATGAGGTCGTCGATATACAAGCAATCCCCTACGACCGAAAGAGGAAAGTCATCATGAAGAGAACCACTAAGACGATTTGATCCTCATCACCATAGAGGAGAAATTGATTAGCACAGAGCATGCCAAGACGTCCAAGCTTATCAGCGCGGGGATGGCGATCACAAATGCCACCCTGGATAGAGAAAAGAAAGATGAAGAGGATTTGGCCACTGCACTAAAGGAGTTGGAGCATCTACGCCATTTGGAGAAATACTATCAGGAATCCACACAAGCCACAATATATTTGAGAAGTGAGTTCCAAGACGCCTATGACAAATTCACAAATGAATGACACCTTTTCACTGCAGGGATAGCCGACTTCCAAGAAGACACCCTTATGGCACTAGCGACTTGCAAAGACATGGAAAAATGGTATGAGAATGCCCACCAAGCAGTGGAAATAATTGATTACATCAACGCGGTTCAAAAGGGCCCAGACGTCGAAGAGCACGACATTCGGGTGCTAAGGGACAACAACATAGATCGGATAAGGAAGGTGACCGAATACTGGGTGAAAATGGCCCAAGAACCTCAGCGGGAGATTCAAGAAAAATGGGCTGATTGCGAAAGGAGTTGGGTCAAGATCAATTGGGAGATGAGAGCCATCTATCTCCTAGAATTTGGCTCACCCGAGGACTTTGTCGACTCGCATGACATAGTCAAACAACATGTAGAACAAGACTCAACATGTACTGTAGAGATAGCAAAGGTGGAAAACATGGCGTTGGGTCAAGTACATCAGTTCATGGAGCACCCGATCAAGGCTTGAACAATATTAAAACATTTAAGTGTTAAAATAGTCAAGTATCGGGCATGGGGAGTAGAAGTAAAGAAGATCGTTTCGGCCATGATGGACCAACACAGATTCCTGTATGCCAACAGATGTGAGGAACTCTTCGTCAAATGGTCAGAGTATGAGAAGAGTCATCCACTTCAGTGAAACCATTCGATGACTCTTAGAAGACAGAGAGATGGAAGCGCCATGTGGTGATGTTTTGTTTTACTCAACTTGCACTTTTGAAAGTTAATTTTAGTTAATGATTTGTTATAAATAAGAGGATCGACCTTTTAGAAAAGGCCGATAGTTTTGGCAAAGACCCTCATTTTTGGAATTGTAAAGAATTATTTCGGAACTACCTTAATTGAGAAGTCATGTTTAGGACTAGAGACAAACTTATGTTTTTCATCAAAGGTGTGTGTGATTGGATGTGAGGAGGAATTACTTCCGACTTTATTTCATGAATGGACGTTGTAATGAGTAAGAGTTTCTTAATCTATTGATAAGTTAGCTGATTCAATATTTCTCTATAGTTCTTGTTCTTAATTATGGAAAGGAAATCATTATGTTAATGTGTGATTAATGGTTAGAGCCAAGGAAACTATTTTTCTTGCCATCATTTTGTTGCATGTATGTTTTCTTTCGATAATTGTACCTCAGTCAATAATTGAAATACCAACAAGTTGATGTATTAGTACTAGGCTTGTCGCAGGTGTGAAAATATTTGTTTGCATGCTTGAAGACAAGGGTTATCCCAAGCTTAGCCTTCTTCAGTCGTTAAGATTTTCCCTTTTACCCAGCTGGTTTATACCAACACCCATCTTTTTATCAGACCCATCTAATAAGTGAAAATACAAAAAGAGAACGTTTAAACTGAAGGAGGAACTTTCATAAGAAAATATCTTGTCAATCACTACGTAAAGCCCATTGATTATTTGGCTGGATCGATAGATCTAGAGAACCATTCCGGTATTAAACTCTGCAGAGTCTAATTGGGCCTCGGTGGCGGGTTTGGTTCCTGCTATTGAGTTAAAGGGTATTAGGACCCCTCAACAAGGTCATACCAGCATGCCAATTCATTATGAATGGATTAACGACCCAAGCAACCCTAAACATGCTCCCTTTAGGATCTTATGACCTGCTGATTGGCATGGATTGGTTGGCTGCCCATAAAGCCAAGATGGATTGTTACAATAAAACTTTGGAGTGTGAAGATGCAGAAGGGAGAAAAATAACCCTACCAGGAATCCAAAAGCATGTCTCAATGAGACAAACACCAGCCGTTCAAGTGAAAAAGTATTGCAGAAAAGGATGTCCTTTGTATGCAATACAAGTGTTAAACTCTGTCGAGAACAACAAACCAATCCTAGAGGACCATCCCATATTAAGAGAGTATAAAGATGTGTTTCCAGAAGAGGTACTAGGTCTACCTCCAATAAGAGATATTGACTTTTCAATAGAACTTGTAACATGAGCGGTGCTAGTGTCTAGAACACCTTATAGAATGAGTACACCATAGTTGGTTGAGCTCAAACTACAACTAAAAGAGATGGTGGAAAAAGGCTACATTCATCCTAGTCTGTCATGATGGGGACCACCAACCTTGTTTGTGAAAAAGAAGGATGGTACACTCAGGTTGTGCATAGACTATAAACAACTCAATAAGATGACCATTGTAACACCCTGTTTCCCCCAGTCTGTAAAAATACCTATATTGGCCAAGAACTATGGCAAACTACAAGATGTGAATGTGTGATTTGACAAACCCTGTATAAAAGGGTCGATGAATGTAAATGATGTGTGAATATGTGTTGCATGACTACTGGGAGGGGGATGTGCTGAAAAAAAGACCATGATGGCTGATGAAAGGTGGTGGAAGGCACCTGGAATGGTGGCGTTAACTTCCACCGAACCAATACCGTATTGGTCTTTACTGGCTCAAATACCAAAGCTGCTCTGTGGCCCTGGAATGAATTACTCGCCAGGATGGTAGGTGGGGAGGCTCCTCATGAGTTAATGAGGGGATGGGGGTGAACCGCCCATCTGTAGAAGCCCTCAGACTTGACCACTGTGGGGGAATTCGCGCCACACGCGACCTTGCAGGACAAAGCAAGAAAGGAAGTGTGGTTGAGGGAGAGCGCACACTAGGAATCGTAGAAGGAGAACTAGAGGAACTCCGGAAAATACAATGAGTCTTGAGCAGAGGAGAAGGAGAGTAACCTTCGTCCTTGACTCTCGACGAGCGGGAAGTAGGAGATTGAGTCTCAAAGCCTCATGTTCTGGCTCAGGGGTGGCTAGTGGTGAATTCGTTGGGAGTCGCTGAGCCTACGGTTGGGTGGAAACGAGCACCCCTCTCAGCAGTTACGTTACACCTTGTGTTTTCTGATAAGTATTTATGTCATGTATCTTGAATTGAATATTCCTGGAATGCATGCTCATGGTTGTACATTCATAAATGGTTTCTGTATAAAAGTGTTTGCCTGGTGTTTTGATCGGAAATGGTGGATGCATGCTTATACTTGTATGGCCATATTNATATATATATATATATATTGAACAAGTTCAGATTTCGAGTCCATTCTCGGGAGATTTGTCCCATTTACTTAACTCACGCGATGCCTTGGTTGGATTTCCCCGAAGGCACCTCCTTCCGGGAAAGTTCCCTCACCATACAGAGAGGAGTGAGTTCCTTGAAAGGACTACCGTTTTAGTAAACCCATGAATTTGCTTCGTCCCTGTCACCGAAAGTAGCTTAGCGGGGATACCTCTCGGCTTTTCGGCGTTTCGGCACCCGAGAATCCCAAGGGTCAGTTTCCTTGTATTCGCCAGTTGAAAAATCCCGATGTGAGAAACCCCGAAATGATAGAGCGTGAATAGATTTTGATGATTCGGCATTTCGGCACCCGGGAATCCCAAGGGTCAGTTTCCTTGTACTCGCCAGTTGCAAAATCCCGACTTGCGAAACCCCGAAATGAA